>JAAOAS010000295.1:0-132474 GCA_013396035.1 Fusarium pseudocircinatum
CGAAACGAATAAGCTATTTATTTAAGGATGGCTTACTAACGGGTCTTATCAGTGACCTGGCGGTGTTAACATAGAGACCATCTTCTCCTTCGCAGCCAAAAGTTGGAGTAGTACTAAGTCTCGTTCTTTCACCAACTTATCCCAATTAACAGCCCCCAAGCTCTTGTTCACACTCTCCTGAAGCGCCGACATCATCTGCTCACTCCAGTCAAGCCTATGTTTCACAATATCATCCTCCTATCCACGAATCGCCCGCCCCAGTCTCTCCATCCGCAGTGAAAACCCTTCCGGTCCGCCTCCACCACCAAGAGCATTCGTAGCAATCGGGCCCGTCAGAGCCCAGCGAAGTCCAGGTCCAGACGTGACAACTGCATCCAGATCTTCTGCAGAGACAATGCCCCGGCTCGGGGCCATTCAGCAGATTCAGCAGATTCACGGTTTATTATAAGAAATAGAGTTTCTGTCATTTACATACTATATTCATCCGCTACATTAGAGTGTGCTCCGCTACAAGCCTCTGCCATGAGAATACACATCGTCTCATCTGTTTTCTAAGACCATGGCCTCTATACCATTTGTCATGGGACGTCTCCGTGCCATTGATGGCTTGCGCACTTTCAGGTGATGTAAAGGAATGGGCCCTTCACGTGGTTGAGCATACATGCAAATAAAAGGCTAAATTTTACAAATTTGATTCAATCATATCCCCCTTCCATACAATCTAACCGCGTTGCCCATTCAGAACAGGCCGCTTTGTTTGAAGATCAATACTTCTCCTCCTGATCTTCTCAACATCGCCAAAAACACTCTTGACCAACTCCTTCTTATTAATCTTTCCCATAGCATTCCGTGGCAAGATCTCAACAATTTCCAAATCCTGCGGAATCTTGTACGCCGTGATCCTCGCTTTCAACGCGCTCCTCAGACTCTGCAGGCTCATCGATCCACCAGCCTTGCTGCTGAGAACAATCACAGCTGCGACTTTCTGTCCCCAGGCTTCAGATGGTAGACCGATGACGGCGCACTCATCGACTTCGGGAAGGGCGAGGATCTCGCGCTCGACCTCGAGGGCTGAAACCTTCTCGCCGCCCGTTTTGATGATATCTGCACTGCGGCGGCCTTGGATGAAGTACGCTGGTCCTTTTGCCCAGGAGCCTGATTTCCCCAGCCCAGATTCTGGAACTTGTCGTCGAATAGCAATATCGCCAGTCTTGAACCATCCATCAGTCGTAAACTCCTTGGCAGTGGCCTCCGGGTTGCGCCAATATCCAGTGAACACAGTGGGCCCACGAAGCTGAATCTCTCCAATGCGCTCTTTTCCAGAGTGACCGTCGATCTCAGCGCCATACTCAATGATTCTTTGAACTCCGGTCTCATCGTCAGTTTCCATGAGCCGCGCCTCAACGGACGGGAGCGGCCAGCCTACAGAACCGTCTACGCGATCGGCAGTCTCAAGACCACAGGAAAGCGCCATTCCGACTTCGGTCATTCCATAGCGCTCGAGAAGCACGTTTCCGCCCGTGAGTTGCATCCAACCATCTCGGATTGGCTTTGGGAGAGCTGCTGAGCCGGAGATGTTGAGTCGGAGGTTATTTGGCGACACCGCTATTTTGCCGGCCGCTTGCATGTCGTGTGATAAAGATCCGTGTGCTTTCAGCATTCGAGACCAGATCGTGGGGACGGCGGTGAAGAAAGTGATGGGCTTTTTTGTCTTGTCCTTCTGAGCACCATTGGTCTTTTCGCTGTGGCCGTTTACTTTTTCGGCTGCTAAGAAGGGTGCAGCCAGTCGTGTCCAGACTGAGTTCACGTTGAACGGGTACATGAACTCAATGCTACTCCCTGCCAGCAGCGGTGTAAGAAGGGCGTTGACGGTGCCGTGGATATGGTGAAGTGGCAAGACATGCAAGAGTCTATTGCTGGGAGCATATTTCCATGCTTCTAGAAGACACTTTGCTTGAGCTGTGAGGTTTGTCTGAGATAGCACGACACCCTTTGGTCGTGCAGTAGTTCCCGAGGTGAAAAGCATCATGCCGCCGCGAGCCTCAACTGAGAAGTCACGCAACTTGACTTCTTCCTCGATCTTAGAGACACTTCGCGTTCCATCAAGTTGGCAGAACAAGGGGGTGTTTTCCAAGCCTTCCGTGAGTACTTCCTCGGCCTTGGCAACATACTTGGCTGAGGAGATGAGAGCGAGGGCCTCGCTGTTATTGATGATATATCTTAGTTCAGGCGCAGGGAAAGAAGGGGCCAGTGGCACAGCAATGGCATTGCAAGCGAGAATGGTCAATAGTGTCACTAGGTCCGGATCAGTGCTGGACATATGATACCGTGGTGCCGAGGTCGTGAGTTTAAAGACATACCAACATATTCATAGCCACTTTCCACCAAGAAAGCAATTCTCTCGCCAGAAATACTAGTATCGCATTTCCCCGTCTTGGCGAGCAGCTGCTCTTTGGCGCGCGCAACGCTATTAAGCAGTGAACTGTAGGAGTAACTTCCGCCAGACTCGTTCTCCACTACAGCGACCGATGACCCCTCGTGCTTGAGGATAGCCTCAAAAAAGGGTGAACGATGAAGAGTGATTGTCATTGTCGACAGATTAGATAAGATGAGGATCTCCTGTGAACATGCTGAGGCAGACTCTACGTCGTCTTTTCAATTGCTTCAGGTCAAGGCTAAGGGACTCTTCTCAAATGTTGAGGAGCGCTATCGGGGAATCGGCGGGGACCGAGCGGGTCACTTCGTAAAATGCCAACTTGTGATTCCTCTGATGTGGAATTAGCTAACGCGGGAGATCGGATACGCAAGATCGGCCTGTAGAAGTAGCTCCGACACACCCGGCCTTTGATCCGCCGATGAACAAACGAGGGTATTAGGCGGTCGAATTGTTGATCTAAGTAAAGCGAAGCCCCAACAATAATTACATCGCTGAAATCACAGTCAATAAATTATGCTTGATGTTTTATCCTTGTGCTGATTATTGCGATCCACTTTGGTTACCATGACTAACATCTACATCCGAGAGAGCTACATCTTCAATGCAGGTCACTAGGACACATCGAGGGTTTAACCATCACCTCCAATGGTTCTCTAGCTGTGCACTACTTTGGCGGTCTCCCATACGCTGTGCCCCCGACTGGACAGTGGCGCTTCCGTGTCCCCCCGCGGCTCACCAAGGACTACCGATACGGCACAGCAACCGAACCAGGCAAGTTCACAGATGGCACCAAGGTTTGCCCCCAGCCTCCCAGCAGCAACACGCCTGATCCTTCTGCCACCAGCGAAGATTGCCTCCAACTAAACATCTGGGTACCTGCTGGTCCTCCTCCCAAACAAGGATGGCCCGTATGTTTCTATATCCATGGGGGGCTCCTCCAAGTCGGTACGAGCAACACCAAGCCAGAAGACCTGGTGTCACTTCTGAGTGAGTCTGTATTCCGGGCAATCATGATCCTGCCATTATATAGGCTCAATGTGTTTGGATTCCTCGCGAGCAGGGAATTGGCCGCTGAAGCGAGCTCTAATGGAGAAGCTACCGGAAACTATAGTCTATGAGATCAAAGATTGGCTTTGGAATGGACGCACGAGAAAATTAAATTCTTTGGCGGTGACCCTTCAAATATCACAGTAGCAGGTTACTCGGCTGGCGCATACTCGGCCTTTCAACAGCTGGCTCATGAGCTATTCCGTGTTCCGGAAGAAAAGGCAATCATCAGACGAGGGGTAATGTTCTCAAACAGAACAGGTGTCAGGCCCAAAAGCTTGCAGGATCAACAACTACAATGTGACGAGTTACTCACGAGGCTCGGCATTAATCTGGAACTTTCAAATGAGGAGAAACTGGCCAGTCTCGGAGCCGTTCCTCATGATAGACTCGTGCAAGTCCAAACCGGAATGACAAATCAGAATTTCGCGTCTTAGCAGATGACACGTTCTATCCTGTTGAGCTGATGGATGAAATCAACAACGGGGAATTCGCTAAAAGAATGAAGAATCGCGGAATAAGACTGATAAACGGTGAGTGCGAGAGTGAGCATCTCATTTATCATCGCTGGCGCACTCCTCAAGAATCTTATTCCGCCGTGTATCGAAGACTCCTAGCAGAGAAGTCATCCAAAAAATCATGGGCTCGACAGTTACGCGAAGGTTCCGATGAGGCCGGGTAGCAAATGGAGACTTCCGCAACGCTTGATTGCAAGGATCAGCTTGTTCAGTGTTCGCCAGCCACAGGGTATGTCACATTTAGGAACAACGCGCTCCACAAGATCCGGTAGCCACAAGCAGCCACCATGATCAGTGCGATGAAATGCAAATACTATGAACCTCGGAATGAACCAAGACTGGCACTAGCCATGCAGATATCGAGATGAGACAAAGATTTGAGGCGGGTTCAGATGTTGAGTTGCCGCACGGGATGAGAGACATTATCCATAAACAACAAAAAGAGGAGGCGCTTGTTATCTTAGTCCCTATAGAATGATGTCTTCCGAGGGCTTTCCTAGACTTGTAGGGTTGTTTTTAGTTTGACCGCCATCATTGATACTATAATAATACTGCGTGGTCTAATGTTCCTTAATATGACCGCGATTGACCTAAAGACAAGAACAGCATGAATGCGTTTGCCGAGCCCTGGATAAATATCCGACCTAGTAAATATTTATGATTTGAGGAATTCTGGGGTTAAAGAAACGCCTCGGGATGCCGGACGAAGTTGGTGAGTCAACAGAGCGAGAACCCATAAGTCTAAAATTTCCTTGCAGCCGACAAGTTCAATATATGGGTGGTATCCCCCGAGGCCGTCATGGCGTCGGCGCTAACATAGAACCGAAATATTAGTGGGTAGACCCCCCTGGAAGCTCTACGTGAGTGGCCATCCTTCTCGGGGTCGGGGTTAACAAAGATCGGGGGTATCGGTGCATTTTGCCTGCAAGCTTCACAGTGACTCACGTTGCCCGTGCGGTCCCTTGTCTTCTTTTGGACTTGTTTGAGTAGTATAAATTGAAACTTTTTGTTTGTTTAATAGTTGGGCTCTATTAGAAACGTACGATCGACACTACCATGGTAGACACGGACACCGAAAAGATGAGGGTCGATGAGCCGAACCCCGAGCAACCTAAGCCCAGTACCGACTTTCCAGACGGAGGGTTAAAAGCTTGGTCTTGTGTGGTGGGAGCATTTTTTGGCCTCTTTGTCAGTTTTGGCTGGACTAATTGTGTACGTTTCCTCCTCATATCGATTTGCTTTCAAATCACTAACTACAAGGCCAGGTTGGAGTCTTCCAAGCCTACTACGAAGCAAACCAGTTGCAAGACTTGTCACCCAGCACAGTCTCATGGATACCCGCCATATCTATGTTCATGATGTTCATCACAGGACCTTTCGTCGGCCGAGCTTTCGATAATTATGGTCCGCGCTACCTTCTTCTTACAGGTACATTGCTGCACGTCTTTGGGTTGATGATGGCATCTATATCATTTCAGTATTACCAGTTCATCCTGTCCCAGGCGATCTGTAGTCCCCTGGGTGCAGCCATGGTTCTGTATCCGTCATTCAGCTGTGTCACCACTTGGTTCCGACAAAAGCGTGCCTTGGCCCTGGGAATAACTGCTAGCGGCTCGAGCCTCGGCGGTACGATTCTTCCGATTCTGGTGAATCGCTTGATTCCAAGAATTGGCTTTGGGTGGACCATGAGAGTTAGCGCCTTCTTGTTGCTTGGCCTGCTTCTCGTGACGAATTTGACGGTTCGATCGCGGGTTGCGCCTCAGCCAAAGGAGACGGGCATTATAGCTTATCTCCGGCCTTTTACATCGCTCTCATTTGTCCTTACCTCGTTGGCAGGATTCTTCTACTCCATGGGAATGTTTATACCCATTACTTTCATGGTAACCTATGGCGAGCATGTCGGCCTATCAAATAGCATGGCTGGGTATCTGGTCTCAATCTTCAATGCTTCAAGGTGAGTCTTATCCACTGACCACGGAAACGGCTTCAAACTCATGAGATATTGACGGCAACAGTGGAATCGGGCGTATTCTACCGGGATATATAGCCGACAAGGTTGGCAGCTTCAACGTGTCAATAGCCGCCGCGACCCTTTCAACGATATTCATGCTGGGATTGTGGCTGCCGGGGCATAGCCATGAGTCGGCTATCGCTTTTGCTGCCTTGTTTGGATTTAGTTCAGGCACGTATACAGCCATCAGCCCTGCGTTGATAACGCACATTTCAGACCTCAAAGAGATAGGCACTCGATCTGGGACCATGTACGCGTTTATGTCTGTGGCTGCGCTTACTGGCAGCCCAATTGGGGGCGCTTTGATCTCGAGCGCAGAAGGGAGCTATTGGAAGCTACAAGTTTTTGCTGGCTGCATGCTTGGCACTGGAACGGCTTTTTATGTTGCTGCGAGGCTGTACCTTACCAAAGGCAGGCTGTGGGAGAAAGTATAATGCCTTCCCTACTATAATATGATTTGATAGGTAGCAACTTGGGCTAGGAGTTACTGCCGTTGCCCGTTGGCACTACTAGTTCATTGATACTCTAATCAAGGTATCCATCAACAGGTGCATAGGAGCTTGGCTTTTTTTATCTACACTAGATGTCTACGTACAGGGAGCAAAGTGGCTATAAGACGTTGCGATTGAAGAAGCTACATAAAGAAAGGCCGCAGCAGCCCATACTAGTGATGAAAATGGTATCTTAGGCTCGTGTTTTGCTCTGATAAATCTGGCCAAGAGTCTTATTCATCATATTGTAATCCTTTTACTTCTTCTCCATCCTAAAGTCGAACCAGTCGACAAAGCTCCTGAAGCTCGCCTCCTTAGCCCACTTCTCATAAAGGTCGGTCAAACGGGCTCGCGACTGGGTCAAGATGTCAGCATAGGGGCGGCCTTTGACTCAGAAGAAAAACTTACCGCAAATCCATGTCCAACGTTAGCAAAGACTTGCATGTTGAACTGCTTGTTGTTTTCTGTGAGTATCTCGATAGTCCTGCTTCTCTGCTCTGGTTCAAAAAGCTTGTCTGTGCTGGGAACTGAGAAGAAGATGGGTGCTGATACCGGTTAGCTTGCTTTTGATGAACTGGGGTACATACTCACCTTGGACGTAAAAGACATCGCTTTCTTTCAGGAACGAAGGATGGGCTATGGCGCCGACTTTACAGATACCGTCGGCAGACAATTGTTTGCGAACGAAACGTGCACCCCAACTGGTACATGTTAGTCAGTCAAATGGAGGCTCAGATGATGGTGGGCTCATACCAGTAGCCAACACAAGCAAACTTGACGTCCTCGCTGCTGCCGTACTGCGCCTTTACGGCCTTGACCCATCTGGCAGCAGCATCCTCAGATGCCTTGAGATGCTTGTTCTTCCATGACTCAAAGTCAAAGTTTGGATCACTCAGCGGTGCCAACGAGTGGTTTGTTACAGGGTCCTGAAACGATCAGTCCGATGCACCTCGCAAAATAAAGTCCAGCTCTTACACCGAGGAAGTAATCGACTCCAAGAGTGAGGTACCCGCATTCGGCGAAAGCATCCATCATGAGGAAGCTGTTGATATGCAGACCGGATGCATCAGGAAAGAAAAGAAGAGCATTCCCATTGGACTTGTCGGGGTGAGGTTTGGCGACATAAGTGTCGATACCGTCAATCTGGATTGTAGAACCAGTAGGCTCTCCGGAATGAAACGATCCTTCGAGACAGCAGAGGTCTACAGGTTTGGCGAGTACGTTATCCATTGTCGTTGGTATTATTCACTGTAGATTCTTTTCGTTTACTCGACTCTGGAATAAGTCCAATTTTGGCTCTGAGTTATAGTTTAGTGGTAGCTGGGATCATCGGGAAGTGTTCCCCGATAAGTTGATGACTTATTCCTTTTGACGCGGTGTTGCGGGGCACCTCCATGTGAACCACGACCGGCTACTAATCCGGGTCTAGTTTGCAGGAGCAGAGCAAGTTCGGTACTTTGCCACACATAAACTGAAATGGCTGTGCCCATACAAGAAGATCAGCCTTATATTTACGTACCCTTGCTTGTCCGCGATGCCTTCCAGGCCTCGCAGTCATCTTGACCACCTTTACGTGGAGTCTGGGGCTCTGGGTCCTCGCAAAGATCAACGATAACCTGGGCGGCTAATGGCAGCGGTCGTGAGTGTTGAAGCAACATCTTCCGACATCAGTAATAGTGACTTGGAAAGGGATCACTTTGTCGACAGGGACAGGCTCTCCCAGGCATAGATCGCAAACCAAGGTCAATTATTGCTAACATCAGGTACAAAGCAGAACTAGCACGACAGCTTCGAGATCTGTCCAGTTATTCCTGGTCTTGCTCGGCCACGATTCCTTCGTCCTTAAGACGCAAATGTAAGGCTGTCCACATACTAAACAGATGTTGTTCACCTACACCGGTCCAGCCACCAAATCATAAGCGCAATATCAGTCTTGCTGTTAGAAATTAGCCAGATGTGCTTCGAGAGTAGGTGTGATTGGACTTACTGAGATGATCATCCCCTTCACAACGTGATCAATATAAGCTAAATGTATTGGTGGGGCCTGCTGACATCAAGTCTTGATAAATCAGTCTCTTGCATTGTGCTTCTCATTCTCTGCGACCAAGTGCACTATCGGTATGCCACAGTCAAGAAATATGTGGCCGTTGCCTTGCCGACTTTCACTCTTGGTCGCGCTTTCGCTTCTCGCCATGCGGTTCCGAAGGCGACACCTTATCAGATGGACCTGGGCCAGGAGGTGAAAAGTACTCCTTGCCCGCCAACTGGACGCGGATGCGATCGGCAAAGGTCGAGTACGGTTCGAAAGGTACCACCACGTAATCGACCGACGGAAAGACGAAGTCATCGATGGTACGGGTAGGGACATCCAGACTATCGAGAAGCTGGTGTGGGATATCCGCCTTGTAGACGTACGCATTGGTCGGATCGGTCATATTCGTAACGAAGAGGCGTGCCTGGAGAATAGCCAGTTAGTAAATCTGTTACGTATCACGGGAACAAGATGGTTACCAAGAACGTTCCCTCGGGAGGGGCAAGGGCCATGCGATCCTGGAGCTGTGCTAAGCTCAACAGGAGGCAAACAATGTACGGGTCGTGTCGCCAGTCTGTGGGGGTCACTTGGCGATATTTAATGTCGCAGATGCGTTGAAATGGGTCATTGTTGAGGCCTCCGGGGCCAGGTGGTGCGTCGAGCTTCTGCTGGCGCTCCTTGTCGGCGGTGTACTTGTAGTACCCTATGATGGGATCGGCGGCCGGGATGCAAATATCCTTCTTGATGCAGTAGATGCGGACATTCGAATCCCACAGGGGAACTCGATAGTGGCCATAGTCGAAGTAGAGGCGGTAGTTCGATTCGCTACGCATAATTAGTCAGGCATGTACAGTTGCGTTCAAACAGGGTTTGACATACTGGATAAAAGTGATGGGGGTTGGCTTGTTACCAAGGAGAAGCTCCGCGACCCAGAAGTGCTTCATATCCGCGAGCTTTTCACGAGCGAGTCTCAACGCCGACTTCGTCATCTGTTCGGCTTGTTCGGTATCAAGGACCACGGATTCCTGTGCATCGTCAGCTTCGACACGCTGGAAGCTGCATTTGACGACCGCAAGATGATGCACAGTCCAGAACTTTGGGTGTTTAACGAAGCCGGGGTGCTCAACGCTAAGGCTGTGGAAGGATTTGAAAGTTGTTTGAGGCATGGTGTCGATGGTGACTTGTTTTCTGATTACTATCTTCTTGAGATGTTGTTGAAGGCGGAAGAGGTGAAAGAGGTGGAAGGGAATGTGAAGGAATGAGTCTCAGAATGGCGATCTAGGTAGCAGAAACAGGTCAAGGCTGCTGATATGACAGTGGCAGTCGACTTGGACGTAGGGCGTTGCTTACTTAAGTGTATAGCAAGAGATGCGAGGTAACGGCACTTAAGTACATCTGCCTAGGCTAACACTCTTAGATTCACAGTGGTTTCTCGATCCTCACATGTGTAAGGCAGTGTCAATGAATAACCATCACATTGAACAGGGCGTTCAACCTGTTAATATTTGTCTTCCTTTTCTCGCTACTTTATGTCAGGCAGCGGGAATCAACAGACCCTGGCATATCCTACTTCGCTGTGTTCCGCTGTTTTTGTGAACATGATGTTTTCCGAATCGTGGATGTGCCTGTTGTTAGTTGCTGCCATTGGTCAAGTGCCTTTCCCCTGGCAGTCTATACATTTCAGTGTCACAGAGCTATAAGTGGGTGGGTGGGCAGGTACAATGACCAATCATTTACTGGAACAGCCTGACAACTGGCTGAACAAGATTGTAGAGTATCTATCACCAAATCTCCTCGACATTGAGCCATTGCAAGCGCCATACATGCAAAGTTTTGTTCTGAACGGGGACACGTAAACCAAGGTTGAAGACATCTCTGCAGAATTTCTTATGTTCACTAGTCTAGTCTAACTGAAGTTTAGGAGTCAATCATAGGTGATCAAAGGCAATATAGTTCACCCCTATGTTTGCCTCATGTACTCCGCCATCTGGAGTACATTCTTAACGATGCACTTCCTATCGGGTCGTCGTTCCAAATTCAACCATCGCGTCGCTGCCACTTCGATAGCTGTACCTGGGACTCTCCCATCCTTCAAATCCTCGAGATGGTCTGCGGTGACGATAAAGTGAAACAAGCACATGTGATGCTGAGTAGTGTTGACAATGAATATGTCATCGCGGGCAGTGTCCCCTTCGCGAGAGGATCTTGCGGCAACAGCCTCGCAAGTCATTTGCCCGAGTAGCTCATCGGACACAAATGGTAGGTTGGTATCCTCACACACATCGAGTCGCCTTTTGGCCTCTATCAAGACGACCGAATTCTTAGTCCTTGCTCCTGCACGCGATATTACTGTAAGCCCTCCATCGTCGATTGCCGTGATCCGTTTGTTCTTGACCCGGATGAAATGTCTCTCCGGCTGACGGATCTCAACAGGCGTGTCTAAGCTGGGGTCTTGAGTGTACAAGAGGATATGAGTGATGGCGGAGAAAGCCAGCTCAACGGTGTAAGCCTCAACCGGAAGATACGCCGCAGGTCTTTGTACGGAAGTAAATGAATCTGTTGCAGTAGTGGAAGATGATCCTTGGCTCGCTTCGTGGTCCGGACTGGAGCTTGCGATACACCCGGAATCCATGTACCCTGGATGGGTTGTCTGTAATCTCACCCGTCCAGAGGTTCGCTGGTTGTTTTGCGGTTCTTCCTTGTTGGTCTCGAGATATTTGACTTCCCTCAGCGCTACCCAGAATCTAGCCAAAGTTGCGCCCACTTCTGGCTCTCGTACAAGGGCGTGCTGCCGCATAGTTTGATGATTTGGGGCCAGGTCCTTGATGAATGCTGTTATCTGTGCATTTTCTTGGCCAGGTTTGAAAGTTTCTCGTATAGTAAGACGGTAACTGTCCAATAGCGGCAAACAGTCGTCGCCATCGCTTTTCACTATAATGTGGCACGCCTTCAAATGCTCGGTACCCCATCTACTACCAGATCCTACGAGTAGATCCGATAGTGGTTTTGAGTCTTTCGCATTTCTCATGTATTGTCGCTCACTTGTTACCGTATTAAAGTAACAAGACGACATGTCTAGGTCAACATGTGGTTATCGACAAGATGTCTACAGTGATGGGATGGGAGAATCCTGAAAGTACGATGGTAAAGTGGGCGTGCGAGGCGCGGTGCGGTGGTATTTATGCTCAACAGAAACTGCTTGGTGGACCTGGTTTCTATTCTGCCTGTTGACAGGGTTTCCAATGATAAATTTTGCTTGCATTCTTCGTTTGCTTTGCTCTGTTGCGATGTTGGTGCATACTCACTAAGTAGGGAAATAACACGACGTCACGTAGTCTGTTTTGGAGCAAGCACAAATAGATGGAAAACGCAACAATTTTGTTCGGTTTGAACAAATTAAGTATTTAGTTTGGAGGCGTGCCACAAACGACACGTATTTTGTCGCAATGATGTTGCTGCGCACCAATCCATCATACAGACAGACAGATTTCCCTGCCTCAAGCGAGCGGCATTTGCCCAATCGGCTTTCCATGCCCAGATAACTTTGTCACCATCGACGGTCGCCCATCCCAGGGTTCAGATGTTTTGGGCAAGCCCCCTGAAGCAAGCCTCAGCTGTCAGCGTTCTCAACTCCTGATGACACCCTCCAAAACACGCTTCAGGCAGGATACTGTCCACCCCCTACCGTGGCCAAGGCAAGCTTTGCAGCTGACCATCTATCAAGTCTGACGTTTGTAAGAGAATTAGACATCTTCCGTAAGTCTGGAGGTCGTAAGTCTGTGTCGTTACAAAGTGCACTTGAAACTAGAAGAAACAAAAATATTCTCAGTGGCGTTTTAGTACGTTGTGAGGAAAACCAGAGGCATAGTTACACACGTATGATGTTCAGTTTTGTTCAATAGATGCCCAAAGCATTGCTCAATTGATTTCTGTTCGTCAGATACCATTATGTTATTTAGGTATCTATCCGTCTGACCGCGAGCCTATTAGACCGAGCTGAGGTAGTTGAGCAGTTCTCCTACTGGCAAACCTTTGACTTGAATCAATGGGAACACTCTAATTTAGCTGACTTCTACTATTCCGCTTACAGACTTTGAGTCAAACACTGACGAAATCTTGAATAAATAAGAGGAAAAGAAAATCATTATAGGATTGTACAAATAGCTATTTGTAAACCATTAGGTATCATATACGGTTAGCATACGAACAGAGAATGTGTTCGCGACAGACGCGTTCAGGAGAACTTGGACAGGAGAACAATGGTCAGTGACCGTTGAGTAGAGTGTGTTCTCATATTAATACGATACTGCAACTGCTCCAGCAGTGGTGGTTCGTATGCTCCGATGTGCTATTGGTGTGCCCACTGCGAGTTCTGATGTGGCTGCCACTGTCACAGACCAAGAACAATTGTCATTTCCAACTCGCTATGACAGTGGAACGAGAGATCTGGGGCAAGGGGATCAATGAGTTCCAGACTGGATCGCTCTCTTCCTTCCTCTCTTTTCTTCCTCTATTACACTCTACACCACAACCTCAACCACAACTCAAGATCACCGTATCATCTACCAAATCAACAACCTTATTAAGAGCTACCGCACTCTCTATCAACGATCAGGTACATTCCGCCATCATTACAGTGTCGCGAGCCCAACCCTGCTGACACAGTGACCCACCAGAACATCATGGCAACCGTCCAGGTCATCGCTTTCTGCGCCGTCGGCCAAATCGGCTTCTGGAAGTCGGCCCTGGATGAAATCAAGGAAATCTATCCACCTCTCCGTAACGACGCTCCCCGCCGCCCATCAACTTATCTCCCACCACCTCTCCCCGTCAGGGAGAAGATGCATGAGATTTCCCGCTTCCAATTCGCCGTAGAGCAATGCATCATCTTCCTCCGGGAAAACGCCACCGGTATCGAAGAGGTTATGGTGTTCCGGGTGATTGAGTGGCTCGCTAGGATTCAGCGAGACGATACCGGCCGGATCCAGCGCATGATCTGGACTCTTGACCCCGAGCGCTTCCGTCGGGAGATCCGCGATGGCCATGTCCACATCCCTGATCCTAGTGCCAATGCTGGTGCCAATGC
The DNA here is from genome assembly GCA_013396035.1 of Fusarium pseudocircinatum. Taxonomy (NCBI): domain Eukaryota; kingdom Fungi; phylum Ascomycota; class Sordariomycetes; order Hypocreales; family Nectriaceae; genus Fusarium; species Fusarium pseudocircinatum. The sequence continues at coordinate 13,623 of JAAOAS010000295.1, forward strand.
TGGTTCGAACTCTGGTGCCAATACCGGCGGTGCTCCTGGAGATGCTGCTGGCGGTAACTGAGTTGATCCGCTGGAGCGAAACAAAGAGGCTGGCTCCACCTGGGAAAGTTCAGTTGGAGGATGAGTGACTGTCTGGAAGCATTTGTGTCAGCGCAGTACTACAGTATGATTCTGTTTAGGAAGTTCGCGTTGGAGGTCATTGGTGTTTCGCTTAGATACCCGAATTGATGCCAGGCTGTTATTGAGAAGTCCTATTTCTCGTTGATACCATTGTGAGTGATGCTAAAGTGCCCTCTCGGAGTTTCGGCTGTTGTCTTACACCGTGCTCTACGACAAGATCATAATTAATGTGAGAGCGATGTGACAATGCTCAGAGACTATTACTTACAGCTACGAGAAGACATGATGTTTTTGAACCGTTTTTTTTAATTGCAGGAAACTAGTCTGATAACTATAGCGAATGTCCTTCCTTGTTCCTTTGCCTTTCTATTTAGAAAATCGGAAACCAAACTGCCCTGTCCCAATCAACATTCTGATTCTTAGCCTCAATCCGTTCGTGACATGTTCCAAAGAGTGTATCCCAAACACGAGTTTGCTTTCCGTAGTTATGACTCTTTCTATACCCCTTACGATGATGAAGGTCATGATCTTCAATAACCAATTCCATACCAACACCCTTCAGTAGCCAAGCCAAGGTCGATGGAGGCATGCCGTAGATGCGGAGTCCACTGTGACCCAAAACCTCAGTGAAGGCAATGTACTGATGGCAGATCCACCAGTCATAGTAGCCCAGAGGAAGACCGAGGACTTGAAAGGTCGCCCAGGTCAGGAAGGGGATGCCAACCATGTCGAAGAATTCCTGCTCGTGGTCGGCGAAAGCAGCGAGGAGAGAGTTGGGATGCTTGGTCAGATGGTGGGTGCGGTGATACTTCCATAGCCAGTCAATGTCGTGCATGGCGCGGTGATAAACGTAGAACCAGAAATCGAGGACGATGCCGTAAAGACCAATCTGGAGCCACAGCCAGGCCCACCACTTTGGGTCGCTCATGACATCAGCAGGCGCTTGTGTCGCTCTGTAGGTGAGATGCGTCGCCATAAAGATTCTCGACCCCGTAGTCTTCCAAAGCGACGACACGACTTTATCAACACCTATATCAGGAATTCCATCTCTCTGATGAGCATCTCCGTCTAAAAATCCATATTCATGTCCGAGCTTTGCTGTAGCCTTTACAGAACGTACAACCGACCAGCTAAAGCATACAAAATAGAGCATAAAGACGATGAATGGATGGAGTGCTTGGCCTGTGTATGAGAGCCACGATTGATGTATGATTATCGGCACAAAGGCGTGTAAAAGGATCCAGACGTGGCCTTGCCATTGCGAGAAGTACGGAATGCGTTCGGACTTGGGGTGCACGGGCACTTCTTTGCCCGGAATAATGGGATAAGTGCCCAAAACGTGGATGATTTGTTGATGGATATTCCACTCTGATTTATCGGCGAGTGGCCATGTTGACTTCATCGACTGAGTCGTCGTCGTCATTGTGAAGGTCGTATCTCGTTATCAAGATCAGATAAGAATTGCTTTTTGTTTTGAGATTGTGGTCAATGCTTGATATCAGATCTGATCAATCACCGGAGATCTCAGCCTTTAATACTTATCGATCTTGGATCAAATGCCGAGGCAAGTTTTTGAAGAGGGACAGAACACACATGGCAAAAAAGGGGAATGCGATTAAGTTTCATGATCATGTGGGCTATAGCATCATCCCGCAATTCGCAAACTTAGCCCTTTGTGCACTTACCCACTCTCAGCAAGGGCGGGCGGCGCCAACAACTTGGATTGGTATAGGTTATTCAGGCTGAGATGGATGTTCTGGGGTGCATGGACACCACTACCGAACAAGCTTCTGAGCTGCAGAGTGTTTGGCATCAGATCATCTTCACATGTTCTTCAGCTGGGCCATCTACGCTGTCGCAAACTTGCCTTGAATGGAAGTGCATGACGAAAGAATGTGACGTAATTTTAGATGTGTCGATCATCCCCAACATTTTGGGCTTCTCAAACTTGTCGCTAGGTTCAACGCGAAGCTACATTTGGATCGAGACGATGCCGTTAGTGGATTAAGGGTCTCTTTAACGATTCCTTGTTGGGACTAGTTTGCGAGCGAGGACTAAGAAATCTGCTACCCCTGCCAGCCTCGGCTTGAGGGGATCGATCACGCTAAGTAAATACCCTGCATCTTGTCACTTAAATCGCTGTTGCGTTGTCAAAACTTCGTCGATGGATATGTATTCTAGAAGGCTAATGACTCAGACTTGAAACCGTTGGGCAAGATGCATCAGAACGTAGCCTGCAACTCCTGCGCCATACCCCCAGACAACACCGTCTGTTCTCCCTGAACTTCATGCGGCAGCTCGTAAGTATGATACTTTGCCAGATACCAACTCTTAGCATTTGAATCCTCATCATTACTATCCTTAAACTCGGTATCATCCGCCGCCCTCAAAAAGTACGACACCGCATACCGATCTTCCCTCTGCACGCCCCCAATAGGAAGAACTCGATGCAACGCAGAGCGGAATCGCTTGTTAGATAGGAATCTCAAGGTATCCGCAACGTTGATGATTGCGTGGCCCTCGCGCGGCTGCACGTACTCCCACGCTCCTGTCACGGGGGACACGACTTGCAGACCCCATTGCGGCGCGAAGAGCAGCGTGAGGGTGCCGATGTCAGTGTGCATGTTTTGACCTACCTCGTCTAGGTTCTGTGTTCCGGGGGGGGGTAGTGCAGGAAGTAGAGGGTGCTTTTGGAGCGTGCATCATCGCGGTGGTGGGTGTCGAGGCGGGATGCACCTCGGAGGTTTAGACCGTCTGATAGGCAGTCCAGAAGCAGTTTTAGAATGAAGTGGCATGATGCGTTGAATTGGTCAAATAGTTGGAGGTTTTCTTCGACGACGGATGGAAGAGCCCAGCGGCCGAGGAGTTCACTTCTTCCAATCTGCTATGATCAGAAAGACTCGACGAGGGATATTGGTAACAGTACCTTTAACGCTTCAAAACCATCTTTGAGCGACTTGACAGCCCCGGATTGATTACCAGTGGCTTTAAACCTAATTGGCCAAGCATCAGTTGACGTGACAAGCTGTCTAGTGGGATCAACAAACCCATGCGCCAACGATACTGTTGGGGTTTTCAGCTTGTCCTCAACAGGTTGCGAGAACCAACGCTTAGCGATGTCGCTCACCCTATCCAAGTCTCTCCACAGCTTAGCGGAGCACGAGTCCTGAAGATCGAGATAGAAGAAACCATCTCTTTCACATGCTTTCAAAAGAGTGTTGAGTTCTTTTGAATCTCTGTCAAAGAGGTTGTTGAATTTTACCGTAAAGAGATTAGCGGTCTCGACGTTGTCGTAGGGGTTGGGCTGGGATAGCATGATGTAGTAAGTGATTGGTAATAGATCAGATGATACTGTTGGGCAATGCAGCTGGGGTGGTGAGATGATGGATTGCTTTACTTTGGTTTTTTAAGTATGAGGGAACTTGTGATGGCAAAAGTTGGCGCTATGGTGACAGAGTCAATCCAAGTGGACATAGACTTGGAAATGTGGCCTACAGATCTCGGATGCCGCAACGACGTTTTGGCATCGTAAGAGCGTTGTTTAATGTTCCCAAAGTTACGACGGTTCTTCCGCTTTTCAATGGAACACGAACCTGGTACAATGTAGGACATCCACTGTATAACGGCATGTTCAATTCTCCGAGGTCACTGCATAAGCCTCCTCTGTTAACGACCTTTATCCTTCAATGCCCCGAGGTCACACATCCGTTCTACAAAATGAGAACCGAGCATGCCAAGATAGCTACAGAGTGATCGCAACAGCTATGCACATAACCGAGAACGGAATCACTTTTCGTCGGACGGGTGGATAAATCTCCGATACAACAACCTACAACGCAAATCTCGGAGTCCGCGGAACCGGAGCGGTCCTCATTCGCCGAGTTGACAGTGTAACACGAAATCTGTCAGTGTAACTCGACTCCCCCGCATCTCGATCCATCTCATCTCATGTCAGGAAACGCACTCAGCGCCGCCTGTCCCCCCGTATGCACAAACAACACGTACCGACTCCCATCCAACTCCCCAATTTCAGCTTTGCGCAGAATAGCACCCACACTCCTCCCCGAGTAGATCGGATCCGTCACAATCCCCTCCATCTCGCCGATCAGCTTGACGCCTCGGGCTGTATTATCGTCCCAGGCCGTGTGAGTACCGGTGTTGAACCTCGTATCGAGGATCACGTCGTCGGGCTGAACTGCATCTGCGCCTGAGCCGATGAGATCCGCTGTTCGTTTTGCTATTTCGAGGATCGTGGCTGAGAGTACGCCTGGTGGCTTGTTGTACGTGTCGATGCCGATTATGGACCGGGATTGACCTCCGGTGAGCTTGAAACCGGCGATCATACCGGCAATTGTACCGCCTGAAGCCACTGGGACGACGATGGTGTCGAAGAATATACCATGAGCCGCTTCTTGCTCCACAACCTCGAATGCCCAGCGCGCAAAGCCGAGTCCTCCGTGTTCATGGGCTGAAGCACCCGATGCAATAACATACGGACGTCCACCTTGCTTCTCAACATCCGCAGCGACATCCTCGAGCGCGGTATTCGGCGCAGCCAACTCAGCGCCGAGAATGCCATTGGCCTGCACATTACCCGCCTGACTAAAAGCCTCCGAGTCCGTATGTCCATGTACCTGCGGTACAAGAATAGCCTTGAGCCCAAGATGGCTTCCTACAGCAGCGACTTGACGCATGTGGTTGCTCTGTATACCGCCCGTCGAGATGAGAGTGTCGCAGCCTTGGGCCAGTGCCGATGAGATGACATACTCCAGTTTGCGGATCTTGTTGCCGCCGAGACCGAGACCTGAGGAACAGTCCTCGCGCTTTGCCCAGATCTGGGCTTTGGTGGAAGTAGTTGAGTTGAGGTGACGCGTTAGATTGGGGAGAGGGTGGAGCGGGGATGGATGGGGGAAGAGGAGAGGAGTGCGCTCGAAGGAGGCGAAAGGTTCGGGGAGCGCAACCATGTTGACTGATGGCGAGATACTAATGGTCTCAAGACTAGATTATGGTCTTGATACGAAATAATGAATGGCAGAGATCGTGGCGAGTCGTGGACCTTTACTTTTATTCCACAACTTTCTGTTCTCTATACTTACTATTTATCTTTTCACATCATAGGCGCTATAGTCATGACTGATCTATGACCTCAACGACAAGCTCACCGCAAAATCCTACATCGAGATCCTGACACTGGTCTGCTCGGAACGCTCTCAGCCCTTCGCTGGACTCAGCACGTCGTTCTTGTGTAAGTACGCAACCGACAGTGCAGAGACAAAAGTGGCTGCTATACGCCTATCTACAGGTACGTCTCAAGTAGCGGCCTATATGACACTCGGGACAAGAGACATAAAGCCCGCATGGTGTCTCACCACCCGGAGCCCGGAGGCCGAGGGTGTTTTGGCATGCCAAGATGCCGTGTTTGCAGCTGTGGATTTTCGGGTAGAATTTCTCGTATGTTGATTCCCGTAGCTGAGTATAGTTTCAACCGGCTTGTTGCTGCAAAATCAATCTGCACGTCCTTAGATGTTTCCAAGCTTGATCAACCCCGGCCGGGCCTTTGGTTGAGTCAACCATATACGGCCTATAGCCTATCGTTCATTCAACAGACAATCTGCAACCTCTCCTCTGTCGTATCGCAACCAAAAACCTTTCAGTCAAGCTCAACATACCATCAGTAACCATGTCTACAACAACTTCTGCCCCAGAGCAAGCCAACCTTCATACATTGAATTTCTGTTCGCTGCTCAACGGAGATATTACCGAGCAGGCCAACCTCCTCTCCGCTTGTGAGGATCATGGCTTCTTTTACCTAGACCTTCGCGATTGGGAATCTGGCAAGATTCTAAAAACGCTAGAGGATGCTTGGGTAGTGATGAAGCAGTGGTTTGATCAACCGCTTGAAGAGAAGATGAAGACGGAGACCATCTCTGATGCGCACGGGTAAGTTACTGCATTTTGATGAGATCTACTAGCAGGATTAATTGTTCAAAGGTTTAAACCGCCTGGCGTACAGTCGGGAGTCAACGAAAACACCCGCGATGGATTTGAGGCTCTGAGAGTAAGTTATAGCATGTCCATCTGCCGTCGATCACTCAACTGACATCCTCCAGATCAGCCGTGTCGGCCTTCTCAACCGCTCGCATCTACCGCTCGTAGTGCACGAGAACCTCCAACTCTTCGAAAATCTCCAGCTCTCCGCCCACTTCCTCCTGAAAACCCTGCTATCCCGCCTTTCCGACGCCGCAGGCATGTCCGACGATGATCGCTTCGAGACCTGTCATCCTGACCATCTCCCCTCCAAGAGCACAATGTTCTTCATCCACCATCCCCTCAGCGACCTCCTAAACGACAAAACAGCCCGCGGCCATAACGCCCACACAGACGTTGGATCATTCACCCTTCTCTTCACGGAACAGCCTGGCTTACAAGTAATCTCACCTACCACCAATAGATGGGAATACGTCGCTACGAAACCAGGCCATGCGATTATAAACGTCGCTGATACACTTCGCTTTCTTTCTAAGCGTCGTTTTAGATCGGCTATGCATAGAGTGCTGCCTCGGGGGGGTAAGATGATGGAGGACAGATACTCGGCTGCCTATTTTTTGCGGGCTAGTGATAGTGCTGTTTTCAAGGGGATGGATGGGGAGGAGGTTACAGCGGAGGAGTGGTTTCTCAGTAAGTATAGTAGTTTTAATAAGACTATGGAGGAGCAGAGGGCTGATTCTGTTGCTACGGGCGGTATGGACAAAGATCTTGGGCTAAGGTTTAAGGCTAGTAGTTAAGATTTGTAGATAACGATTGGTGCTTAAATATGAACCGTATTGCAGGGCTTTTTGTACCAGCTGTAATAATTCATGCGGTACTCCCAGTAATCTTAACCGTGATTTCATCATGATTCTTCTGTTTAAGCTAAGTCCGCCTCGGCACGGGGTGATGCCTGGATTCATACCATGTGAATTAAGAGATCCGAAGTCTGTTACATCTGACACACTTGGACTTTGCCACCTTTCTTCAGATCTGTCACTAGCCGTTTGTGTTCCCACCCTGTGACTTTTGCCAGTGGCCTCAAATCATGCAACGCCTCGTCATAATCCCATAGAGCTGCCATCTCTCCCGACCTGGCCTTTCCCTTCCTGCTCACCGACATACCCGAAGACTACTCAGCCAGCGTCATATTGTGGTGACACAGCCTGCTGATCCCGTTCCATTGTCTCAGTTGCAATATATTCCGAGTAAGACGTGTTCAACCGCTGACCTTCCCTCTCATTCCTCCACTACCCACCCATTCTCTCCCAAAAGATCCCTTACTCCTCTCAAAGAGCTTTGAACTTTGAACGCTATGCTTATCACGCATTCCAAATTCCCCGCGACATCTCTAGGCTATTGTATCGTGAAGGGCAAAGAGCCACAGTACAGCCATGGAGGCAATGCCTCCAACGGGCTCGTCAATGAACACTCACCTCTTCTCTTACATGACCCTGCAAAGCCTCAACCTCCTCAACAAACCAACGATGCGGAAAGTGCTTCTCTCAAAGATGAGCCTTCAACTAGACATCTCGTCGCTATTTTCGGCAGTGTCTTCATCGGCGTTTTCCTCGCTGCCCTCGACACCACCATCGTCGCCACTCTCTCCGTCCCCATCTCCAACACCTTCGGATCGCTGACCCTCGTCTCGTGGCTTGGTTCATCCTACCTCATCGCAAATGCAGCTTGTCAGCCACTGTCTGGTCGACTAACCGATATTTTCTCCCGTCGCTCCGGCCTCGTGGTCTGCAACATCCTCTTTGGACTTGGGACTTCACTGTGTGGAGTAGCGACTTCTAAATGGATGCTTCTCGCTGGACGAGTCGTGGCGGGCATGGGTGGCGGGGGTCTGAATGCCATAACGGCGTTCGTGGCCAGTGACCTCGTGCCTCTTAGAAGACGGGGCGTTATACAGGGCTTCGTCCATATTTGTTATGGCGTTGGCGCTGGTCTTGGTGGGTTGTTCGGAGGTTGGATCAATGATCTCTGGGGTTGGAGGACTGCCTTCTTGTGTCGTGTCCCGTTGATTGCTATCTCCACCATTCTCGTCTCTATTATCCTACGCAACACCCCCACCAAACATAGTGATAAGTCGAGATTGTCGAGGGTTGACTTCTCGGGTGCTTTGACACTATCCTTGACTCTCATTCTGTTAATCTTGGGACTCAACTCTGGTGGTAATCTCGTCCCATGGATTCATCCACTCGTCTTGATCTCGCTATCGCTTTCAGTGGCAGCCGCCGGGGCTTTTGTTCTTGTTGAGTCGAGATGGGCCACCGAGCCTATCATTCCTATGCATTTATTGCTTGATCGAACGGTCCTCGCAGCATGCATGATGAATTGTCTTGTGACTATGATACTATTCATGGCTACATACTACGTCCCCATCTTCTTTCAGGTCAACGGGTACTCCACAACAGCTGCTGGTCTTCGTCTCTTGCCGCAAAGTGTAGGGACCGCTTTGAGTTCTCTTACCTGTGGCTTTATGATGAAACGTGCAGGGAGATACAGGACCTTGGGTATGGCCGTTATAGCCTGTTCAACTGTAGGCTTCGTTGGTCTCAGCACTTTGAAGATCCAAACACCAACTCCTCTCGTCTTGACTTATGTCTTCCTGGTTGGAGTTGGATATGGTGGCATGCTATCCGTGTCACTACTCGCAACAGTCGCGGCTGTATCGCATGATGATCAAGCTGTCGCAACATCTGCCAACTACGCATTCCGATCGATGGGTTCCACAATAGGTGTCACGATTGCTTCGGTAGTGTATCAGAACTTGCTACAACGCGGTTTACATCAACGCTTCGACAGCAAGGAAGAATCTTCTCAGATAATACAGCGCATTCTTGACTCTTTGGATGAGTTGAAGCGGCTCCCTGATGGGTGGAGGGACGGCGTTTACAAGACGTACGAGATTTCATTACGAGGAGTCTTTTTGACTGGACTTGGCGTAGCTGTCTTGGGGCTGATCGCAGCAAGCTTTATCAAAGAGCACAAGTTGCATCATACGATTTCTCGTGCAGACAACGATTAATACCTGAAGGGTCACCGCTTTTGGTCAATGCGTGCTCTGGCTGGTGCATCAGAGGAAGACTCGGCAGCGAAGTGTACATACCATGGAAATGCGGACTTTTTGAGCCGGAAGCTGTTTCTCATTGGCTCCTTACGAACATGACACTAAATCCCTATCTATTTAACCAGTTTCCTTATTCCACCATTCATAACATTTCAACCTTGCAAGTGATCTCTATGACCCGGACCAAGATGCAAGGTTACTGCATCTTTACTAGACGTGCTTCGATATACAGACGCGTGCCTCACCAAAAACGCAACAGCCTGCACATGCTCATACTCAATAGCGTATGACAGCGGTGTCCGGTTCCAGAAGTCCAGGCTTGTAACAGCGCCTCCGCTATTCTTCAGAAGACAACGAACCTCTACAGAGCCAGTCATAGCGGTATAGTGGGCGGGAGAGCTATACTGCGAGCCCTTGACGGGGCCTTGGTCGTTGGCTGAAAACCCACGCAAGGAGATACGCGACAAGTGCTGGGTAGCTCACTGGCCTCTGCAATAGACGGAATATGGGAGACTCACGACTCCTACAAGGTTATATCTCATAGACTCATCAGTATAAGTGAGGAGAAGGTCGATCGTTTCAAGAGAACGATGACTAAAATATCCTATATGGACAGTTGGGATGAGTCCTGATCCCCCGAACCGCACGACCGATTAGAGGCCACGAGATTCCAAAGATGTGAAGGTAAGCTCGCCTATAGCCTACACTTTATTTTGTCGAAAGGTTTGAGGAACCCAGCACAAAGTAACGAGAATACAGCAATTACGTGAACTTACGGTCGAGTTACACCTGACATTTTACATCACGTATTCATACTCACCCAAGTTCTACACGAGGTTCAATCATTCAGTTCCTTAGCTACGTTGATCAGTAGTATCGAGTTGTCTAGTGACAGACTCAAATTACGCCCTTCTCAACAAAGGTTATCAACACCCCACCAAACGGCACCACTACTCTCTCGAAGCTCTATTGCAAAGGTTCCTAGACCTCTAGCACATTTTGCGGATACGGATTTATCTCGGCCATTTTCCTCAGGGTTCAAACATGAACTGACTCTAAATGAAGTAGAGCAGAGAGCCGAGATTGAACTCAACAAACTACAGCGGAAGGTAATACCCGTCTTTGATCTCATTTCTCGAACATATGACGTTGACACAGTGCGTTTTGTTAGCTGAAGAAACCGCGATAAGATCTGTACAAGAAAGAGTGACGGAGGTCTATTTTACAACTATTCCGACAGCAGTCATAGAACCAAAAGAAAGACAAAGGCACATGCTCAATACAGAACGAGACGTTTTACCGGCGCCGGAAGGCCCAATCGACAGCCAATCGCTGGGCGCCATGGGTTTTGGCGGTTTAGAACTAGAGGTCGAGGTTGAATATTTCGCAGGGTTGTGCTTGGTACTGATTACAAATTTCATCACAAGACTTTCAGCACAAGAATGCAAAGGTATCAAAACGTGAGCATCTGCAATTCAGAGTTGTTCTGATAAATATATTAGTGTAGATATCAACTTTGTTTACCTTGTGACTAAATGGCTATGGCACAGCACATAACTAAGTTGATAGGAACGAAAAGAAATTTAGAAGTCGTCTTGTTCCAAAGACTTGGACAAGACTCGAACTGGTGTCCGTTCAATCCAGCGTTTAGAATCAACTATACGCTCGCAGAAGAAACGTCCTGATCGAAATAAGCGGCGCCGAGCGCTTCCACAAGTTTCAGCCTTCCTCTAGCAGTCACTAGGAGATTGAGCGAGTTCCTTTGTCCATTGTCAGTCTCACCTCATCTTGTAATCTATATCCTAGAAACACTCACGCATCGGAAGGACTTCGGACCTGCCTCCCAGCCATCGCAGTACCACTGAGGACTCTGGTTGAGTGATCCACAATGCTCGTCAGTGTAGTAAGTACACGTGTAACAAAGCTGGGCGCCACTGATCTGCGTTTTTCCATCGAGAGCAACAGAGTGCACCTCCCAAACATCGCTTGAACAAGCATTAGACCCGATTGTTCCGCCATTGGAGTACTCGGTACAAGTTGAGCCTGACTGGCCGCCGAACGTCTGGCACCCGTCGTAGTCGCCTTCGTAGATACGATAGTTAGTATCACCCTCTGCTTTGCAGTCGTCGACGTTTTTGTAGGCGGTCACTACGGGAATATTAGCACGTAGGATATTTATGTTGCTGGGCATATGGCAACGTACAGACGTAGCCTTGAGAGAGAGTGGCTAGGCCGCTGATGATGGTGAGAGACAAGAGCATTGTATTTCGAGGCTTGTAAAGTAGCTCAGAATGGGGAGAAGTTGAACGTTGTGTTGGTTATTCTGAGTGACTAACGGTAGTGATGGGTCAGCCCTTTATATAGATATCAAACTTCGCATGGATGCAGTAACTCATACTAAACCAGGACTCAACTCTTCTCTTGGTGCCGCCGAATGAATACACACGTTACAACGCAAAGCAAAGGGAATCAAGCACCAGTCTTTGGAAAACGCCAATGCTTCACCGTAACCGTGCACCTCTCTCATAGTTCCTACAAACTGTGGACAGGCTTCGGCTTTACGGAATAGAAGACTTGTAAAGCCGATTTGTAAAGCCGACTGAATGGCGAGATCACCAATCAGGCGTTATTAAGGATAGGGCAGCGGGCCAAGATTTGCAGATCTCCTGCTAGGAAGGGGACAGAAGATTTGCCGACTTGTGGGAGGATTATTGTAGGATCCTTCGAAAGTATAATCTGCCAGGGTTAGTTACCTACGGGAGCCGGTCTCATCTGGTTATCCGGCTGGTCTAGCGGCCATATTTCGGCATATGGATTAGGAGCACAAGGTCTGAATGACATATTGGAGAATACAGGGATCTCAAATTGAGCCTTGTTTCACTTATAGTTAGATTACTACTTCAATCAAGTTCAAGAGCCTTTAGATTGCCAGATCGTCACATGCACGTATAACGCTAAGTAAAGAGAGTCTTCACCTCGCTCTTTCTTCTTCTTTCCCAACTTAAGGTGCCTCGTGTAACCCCGGACGGCTCGTTGCAAATTCTGAGGGGTGAGTGGTAATATCACTCGGAAGCTCAACTTTGGTTTCCAAGGGATAGAACTGATGCTGTTGATCCTGAGCGTCCTCTGTTCTCTTAACATTCTTTCTGCCTTTCCCTAATCGCCGCCAAACAAACCATCCGATACCACCGAGAATCAAGAGACCACCAATGATGGCCCCAGCCGTCACACCTGCTGTCGCTCCTTGAGATAGTCCGGACCCTGATTTTGTAGATGAAGTGGTAGAGGTGGTAGAGGCGGTTAAGGCGGTTGAGGCGGTTGAGGCGATTGAGGCGATTGAGGCGGTTGATGTAGTTGAAGTGTGCTCAGTATCTGTCTCTGATCCAGCCGTCAATGTCGATGCGTGCTGCCAAGAGGCTGAAGTTGCGAGTCCCGGTCCAGTGGCTGTGGCTGATATGCTACCAGATGTAGTCTCATCAGCCTTGGGTGAACTGACATTAAAGTAGTCCGACCAAGCGACGCGGCCTTGACTAGATTTAAAAAGCGTAAACCAGTAAACAGAGTCTTCGTTACCCTCTGCTAATCCAAGAAAGTCGTACTCAGCCAGCCAATAACTTGGATTTGCTGATCCATTTCCTAGGCACCATAAATTAGCAAAATGAGTGCAGAGTTGAGAGACCAGTACTGCCATACTAGCTAACGATCTGTAGGCGCTGACCCCGTTAAGAGGAATTTGATAAATTTCGATGGCAATTTGGTCGATGTCTGTTTCGTATTCAATCTGGATCTTATCGCCTTGCTCATAGCGTTTGTTTTTGGTCATATCTGTATCGGAAGGCTGCTTGGAGCTCGATTCTGGAGGTTGGATGAATTTGGAGTCACAGCTGGCCAGGCTGGCAGCTCCAATGGCTGTTAAAGCAAAAGTTGTTATCACGCGCATGGCGACAGGGTTCGAATTGTATATTGCCAGATAGGATTGTCTGCAGTAACAATAGATACTGAAAGGATTAGAAAAGCTCCAATGATCTACAACAGCCAGCACTTGAGTTTTGACTCCTTTCTTGACCGAACCAAGTGGGCTGCTGAATGAACTAGGGCTGAATTTCGGATATCGGCATTCTGTAATAAGCTTAGTTAGGTCGTAGTGGTTGCAAACTGCTAATCTGGCATTATTTGCACAGGTTGAATTGAAGAAATGTATTAAACCTTCATCCGATAAAAGAAGCGTCTATACAGCTATTAATGAAAATATTTGAGTTTTCCTATAGTAGCTTTTATATAAGTCTGTGTACAAATAGTAAGGAAGTCGAGCTTCCTGTTAATATTCTTTTATCTTCGGATATTAGAAAAGGCCGAGCATCTTTCGAGTTGGGCTGATACTTACACAACCAATCAGACAGCAGCTCATTAAACGCTATCCTCAGCTGAACAGACCCGACCAGGATATGAAACAAGATCGACCCGCTCACTTCTACATTTAGCCGGAGGCGGAAGACAAGCGGAAAAGCGCCGCTGATGTATTAATTACCCTAAGTTCTGAAAAGGGGCTTGGAAAATAAATAACTCTTTTAGAAACAGAACCATATATATTTCGTGATCAGACTAGAGAAAAGAGCACTAAAACACCTCAAAGTCTGACCTTTGAGGTCATCAATAATATACTAGTCACTAAGAAGGTTGTCGGACAAGCAGCTCGGCGGTTGCGTTTCTTGCCATAAAGCTCCCCTCATATCTGAGAATGTCCAAGTTAACCTAAAGATCAGACATCGACTTCCTTGGAAAATGAATACAACCCACTCCCGTCCAAACCTCATCGCACTTCATTCCCAGACCCACAGGAAGGAATTCTTGAACGGTTGGGGGCTGACCAACGTGAGGTGACGGGGATGTTGCGGAGGTTGAGCATCCATCTATCCGGCGGAGGCGCGTCGGTGGCTAATTTCTCAGGAACAAACTCAAACTCGACCATCTTCCGTCCAGCAGGTCTCTCCGTGCTACCGGTAACAAGCCGGGTACCTGTGAACTCCTGAATAACACTCTTTCCCAGCACCTTGGGAAAGCCAAGGAGCTCGCGGCCAGCGAAAATGGCGGCGTCGTTGTCAAGAATGAACAGAAGGTTATAGTGGAACTTGCTGCCTTTGTAGGTAGCCTCCACCTGATGAGCATATTCAGTGTAGGACCCAACAGGGCTCATTCCGTAGCTGAGGAACAGCGAGGTCATAAGCGGCTCTTCTGCCAGTTCGAGAACATCTGGGACAAGATGGGCGACCTGAGATGCGGCAACGCGATACGAGATGCCGACTGCAGTAGTGTTTGTGAAGATTCCTCTTGCTCTTGAGTATGCTGGGGTGAATGTTGGCATTGATTCGCCATTTCAAGGTAACGTTCCGTTAGGCATGTTTGCGGTGGGTTTATGCAGTCTCAGCGCCGGTTGGGAATGTCAATATAGGTGCGTGAAAAGTAGAATGTAAAAATGCCCGAATTCCCAAATTGAGATTATGAGGTTGATAATAAATGGTTTGCTCTCCTGGCATCCCTTCTCCGGCAAACCCGTAGGCCTCACGTTGGTGCTATTTGTTGCGTTGCCTGCACACCTCGCCTTTTTAACCTCATGATTTGCTGACGTTGCCTGCAGATGGTAGCGGAGCTAAGCATTTACTTTATAGCTTGATAGAAGAGCTCTCATAAGTTTAATCAACCCATTCGTATTTCTGTAGTGTCCGGGGCATATGTACCTCGGCTCGCGACAGTCACACCATCATGGGGCCACTTGCTTCTTTGTCTGTCACGGTCAGCGAATACGCCATGTGTCAATACACCGTATTTGAGATGCTGAGTTAGACGACTGGTCTAAGCATTTATCGTATTAGATGATCTACAGGCTGTATGAGACGTTAGAATTACCGAATGGTGTTGCATAGAAGAGAGGATTTCTGTCTCGACTTACTTAACGACGGTCTTCGATGCTGGGGCTTTGCAAACGGGACCTCGTTGCCCTCCGCGGCGTCCTGGGACGCTCAGAACTGGGAGGCAGCACCGTGGTTTCTGGAGAAATGGGAGCATCTTACTGGGGGGAGAGACAGGGATGAATGGAAGATAAGTGCACGGTGGTGGTCCATGAGTGCTAGGTCGAGTGTATAATAGAGAGTAAGTTCAAGCTTATTTTGAACTGTATTTAGAGAGAATAAGTAAACCAGAAACACACCATGACTGTTGTTCTTTGGCGAGGACAACTATTTTGCCAAGGTAAAAAAATCTCGTCGATTTGATCATGACACCGCCAAGACCTGCAATCAGCGTTTCCTGCATTAGTGCAAATAGTGTGTCCCACGATATGCATCCAACGTCACGTACAGCAGCCGAGGTACTGGAATTTGAGTAGTATTCATTGCTGAAGCTTGAAAGACCTTGAGAAATCGTAAGAGTTCTTCGGCCCGAATTCTCTACCCGTACAATCTGTTGACTATTTGTGCCAAGGAAATGGCACCACAAACCAAGTTGTTAGTATGAATCTCGACTATAGTGAATAGACCAAGTCTTTCAAGACCGAGGTATATTTAAGAACCATATCCTGTGTTCTTTTGCCGTTTTTACAAATACCATCACATATCCAAATACGACACACTCACATCTGTCATGCAAGCATTCCAGTACGGCGGCCCAGCATCTCCATTTGCGATTCAAACCCTTCTAATCCCTAAACCAAAACGGGGCCAGGCCCTCATCTCAGTCAAAGCAGCCGGCCTTTGTCATACCGACGCCCACTATGTTGACGGACACGGTACCTCTATGCTGGGACCTCTTCCAATTCCTCTTGGACACGAAGTAGCCGGAACTGTCGTCAAGCTCGGATCAGAGCCATCCCCGGTTCAAATCGGCGATCGCGTGATAGTCGCCCTCGTAGCTCATCCCGTCGACAAGGCAACTCGATCTACGACAATTGGGCTCGGCTACGATGGCGGCTATAGCGAATTTGCGATAGCTCATTATGAACACCTGGTCAAGATTCCAGGGGAGGTGTCCTTCCCTCAAGCAGCTGTTGCCACGGATTCTATCTACACGGCATATCACGCTGTAGTTGTGACCGCTGGGGTCAAGGAGTCAACAACTGTCGCAATTATTGGAATCGGCGGCCTCGGCCTCAATGCACTTGCGATATCTGTACTGCAAGGCGCCAAGGTCTATGGAATTGATATTAACGAAGATAAATATGACGATGCGAAAAGTTTGGGAACGGTCGCATGCGCTGCTAGTCTCGCGAGTTTCCCCGATGTTTCATTCGATGCCGTGATCGACTTTGTTGGAACCACAGCAACAATTTCTGCCGGAATTGCGGCTGTCAAGAAGGGTGGCACTATTGCGATGGTTGGTTTAAATGGACAGCGTGTGGAGTTCTCGTCACTGTTGTTGGTTACGAAGAGTATTAGTTTGAGGGGCTCATTTGGCGCGCCGAAGGAGGAGTTAGTGGAGGTGTTGAAGTTGATTGGGTCTGGAAAGATCGTGCCGAAGTTGACAGAGATACCGTTCTGGGATGTACCAAAAGGTTTGGAGGATATAAAGAGGAACAAGGTTGAGGGCCGTTTGTTTGTCCGCCCCAGTCTGGAATAGAAAGGTATTGCAGACGACATTTGTAGTATAAACCTTCTTCGCTACATTTATTATTTGTGAACATTGTCTATCAATTTTATAAGAAGGTCAATTCTTGTGCTCGGGCGGTCTCTAGTCAAATCTCTAGTCAGTTTCAAGACTCGGACACCAGACGAAGATGATCTGAGAAGTCTGTGGAAGTCATGATTTATCAATGAGTTTATTAGTTTATTAATTCTAGACGTACATAGGTGATAAAAAGTTTCCGACTTGTTTCCGTGCCTGTAACAAGAGTTGAACTAAATTAGAGACAGTAAGCCTCCCTAAACAACCTGTCATCCGCAAACCTGGCGGGCCTCCGTGTATTTTATGTTATCTCAAGCCCAGGATATATCTCTATTATGTTGAACTAAAAGGGGAACCGTGCTCGAAGCTACAGATCAACCTGGAAGTGAGTCCGAAGCCTCTCACCGTAAGTGTAGAAGATCCACGGAACAGGAGTAAAAGCAAGGGTTATAAAGCCAAGGACGCTGTTACCCCAGCCCAGTCCAAGCTTAGAGTACAGAGGCGAGGCTGTTAGGTCAAGGAAGGCTCCGAAGGGCGAGCGGACCAACAGATTGGCCGCCATAGCAGACGCAGCTGCCTCGGCTCCAAACGAATCAACCAGGTAAATCTGACCAGGGATGACGACAAAAAGGGAGCCAAATCCCACAATGAATGTGCCGATGATAGGGACGATCCAGTGAACACCATTTTCTGTTGTCCAGCCATAGATGAAAAGGCCAAGTGGAGTAATTGGGCCGAGCCATTTCATGAGAAGAAGACGATCTTCTGGCCTGGGAGCTGCATTCTCGCCGCCCTTCTTGCGACCAAGGAGCTTGTCGCTGAGGACGGAGAACGTGACTAGGCCTAGACCCATGCCGATTCCAAGGCCAAGATATGCGAGTCCAGCGACCCCTTGGTTGAAACCGTACACATCTTGGAAGACGGAGGGGAAGGTGGTGAAGAGGAGGAAGATGAGACCGAAGAGAATACCGGTGTAGAGAGACACCAAGAGCACGATTGGGGAGAAGATGAGCAGCTTCAGTGGCCGGACAATGGCGCGTGCCAGCATTTGGCCGGGGGTCTCATCTCTGCTCAGCTTGGCGAAGAGTTTCTCGTTACCAGTTTGTTTGCGCATTCGAAGAGCTTTCTTTTGCAGGATGACGGTGTAATTTGTTTCCTTCATGAGGACAAATGTGGCAATAGCGATAATTCCAGACTGCGACGACTGTTAGGAAATGGGATTCTTCACAGATAGATGGGCGACCTACCAAAATGAGGAGGATGCGAAATGTCCATCGCCACCCAACATTCTCGGAGACGAATCCTCCAATGATGGGACCAATGACCTGACAGCAAGTTAGGGAATGCAATGCAGTGGGTGACTGGGGGAAGACCTACAGGCCCAAGAAGCGGTCCAACAGTGAAGAGAGCCATGGCCTTTCCTCGCTGCTCCCGAACGAACAGATCTGCGACAGTGCCTCCACCAATACTCATAGGGCCCGAGGCAGCGCATCCAGCGATAATACGAAAGACGAGAAACATGGCGACGTTTGTACTGAAGGCACAGCCGAATGTGAAGGCAATATACACCAAGTTACAAAAGTAATAGACGAGAAGACGCCCATATAATTCAGAGAGAGGTGCAAGCAGGAGAGGACCTAGTGCGAAGCCCAGGACGTAGAGACTGACTGTCATGGCTTTGACTGTGGAGTCAGTGACGCTGAACTCTTCAGCGAGTTCTTCTGCTCCTGGAGCAAACATTGTCGCAGCCAAATTTCTGATTGACAGTCAGTGACATGTTCATCAACACAGTTGGAATAATGGTGAGGTGCTTACGCTGCAAGAGTGAACAGACTCACAATGCCAACATGGAGATTCTTCTGGGCGTTGGACCAATTGAGTGGATGCTCAGGATCATCTGGTCCATCCCAGTCGACAACATTGGGATTCGGCTGAGGCTCATCAACCATAGTTCCAGCCGCTGACAAAGGCTTCTCTTGAGCCTCAATCCCAATATCCTCCCGATTACCAGCCTCCAAGTGACCATCCTGAAAGCCTGATTGCGACATGGTTGCTGTGACGAGAAAAGAAAAAATGGGAAGTATTTCCTCTTTGGAACGATATGTCGATTACAAAATGTGATATTTCTTACTGGGATGATAGCGCAACAGTCGATACGTGCATGCTGCATGCGACGTGAAACTTGGTTGTCTAGAGTGGATCTGCAAAACAGAAAACCTTCTCATGAACATTTGAGATGGTTTGTTATATGGATGGGGGATGTGATGTGTGTGGAGTACACTGTAAGCTGACTGATATGTCTGCAGGACTGGGCTGGAGCATCGGGCCGGACATGGGAGGGGACGGAGGATCGGAGCGGAGGATCGGAGCGGATGATGAACGGATTCGGGGAATAACAGGGATTGTGCGTCAGATGCAGGACAAATACCGTAACTTGGCTTATGCCTTCTGGGTTAGAATCTTACTCTGTCAGCACATTATTTCTCAACGTGAAAATTCGGTTGTTCCGACACTCCACGGCCACTTTTCACTCCGTTTGTTTACTTTTCGCGTCCGAAATCATTTGTCTATCAATCATTTCCGTCCCTCAAACCATGGCGGACCAGGAATCGCGTGAATGGGGCCCCGGGAAAACACCGCAGGGCAGGGCTCGTCTACCCTCGAGCAGACCGCGCGAAAAGCCGCAGCTGTCATGCAACCTGTGTAGAAGGAGAAAGTACGTAACTACGATATGCACTTTGCTGTTCATCTTTTCCGTTCCTCTCCGCTTTGACCCAAGCGAATATCCTCCCCCCCCCACCTTCCACGTTGCTGACGTTTCTGCCCTATTTGTAAGACTGCGATGTGACCGTCAAAGACCCTGCAGCAGCTGTGTACAACGAGAGCTGGGCCTGTCGTGTACATACGCTTCTGATAGGGTGACAAGCAGCAGTGTGGCACACCAGCCTCGCGTCACCACACAGGACCGCATCCGACACCTCGAGAGTCTTGTGTTCGATCTGATGCAGCAGTCTTCCGTCAACCACGGCCCGCACGGAGGAGGAACACCTGGCTCCCCCGTGGACAAGCCTGTCACTTCACCCGCCGATTACGGAATCATGCAGTCTGCGGGCGAAGGCGCCAAGTACGTGGGAAGTTCGCACTGGGCTGCTGTTCTCGACGGGATTGCCGAGCTCAAAGATCACTTCGATAACGAGGAGGAGATGTCGCATCCTGATATCCAAGGCGTTGAGTCGCCGGGTGCGGAGAACACTGGCCCCCAGTTGCTCTATGGCTGTCCCAAGCCCACTAACAAGGACGAGATACTGGCGTCGATCCCTACCCGCCCGGTAGTAGACCGATTGGTCTCACGCTATTTTAACTCATTCGAGATGTCGCCCGGTTGGTCTTGCCATCCAACTTTATCGTACAACTACCATGCTGACACCCCGCGCCTCAGCTGTACTGCAT
The DNA here is from genome assembly GCA_013396035.1 of Fusarium pseudocircinatum. Taxonomy (NCBI): domain Eukaryota; kingdom Fungi; phylum Ascomycota; class Sordariomycetes; order Hypocreales; family Nectriaceae; genus Fusarium; species Fusarium pseudocircinatum. The sequence continues at coordinate 33,949 of JAAOAS010000295.1, forward strand.
AGCGTGCAATTCCTCAAGGATGTACGGAAGCACAACCCCATCGCCTTATTCACACTGACTAACCCATTATGATCGTAGTATGAAGAGTTCTGGGGCGATCCATCTGCAGTGTCGCCCCTTTGGTTGGGCCTTTTGTTCACCATTATGTGCTTGGCAACCCAATTCGAAAAGTTCCGCCTCGACCCTGGCGTGCAGTCCCCCGCGGCTCTGTCCATGGAGAGGGATCTCCAGAAGATGGCGGATACGTACAGGCTGAGGATTGGTCAATGCCTGGTTCTAGGCAACTACACCAAAGGCGGTCCTTACGTGCTGGAAACGCTTATGCTGTACATTGCCGCTGAGCTGTTTTCGAGCACGGACGCGGAGATTGACATTTGGATCCTGACGGGGAACACGGTTCAGATTGCCTTGCATATGGTAAGCTCAGGGTACTCTCTTGGATGCTCAATATCTCACTAACGCGTCACTAGGGCTATCATCGAGATCCGAAGCATTTCAAGGGCATGTCCTCTTTTGCTGCGGAGATGCGGAGAAGGGTCTGGGCGACTCTTGTCGAGATGGATCTTGGCCTTTCTACTCAGATGGGACTGCCAAGGATGATCAAGCAGTGGCAGACTGATACACAAGAGCCGTCTAATCTTCAAGACAGTGACTTTGACAAGACCACGGTTGAGATGCCCGCTCCAAGGCCGGACACGGAATTGACGCCGATTCTTTACCGTCTTGTCAAAGCAAGATTAATGACAACTGTCGGATATATCTGGGACTTTGCGGCTGATGTTCGACCGTACACATATAGGGAAGTCGAGAGAATGGACAACAAGCTGAATGAAGCACGCGAGTCAATCCCAGACTGTCTCAAGTGGCATTCCTTCGCCCGCTGCATCGCGGACTCGCCGCAGAACATTATGCAAAAAGTTGTTCTGGAGACCTTATTCTATCGCGCAAAAATCGTGCTCCACCGAAAGTTCATGTTCGGCCCCCCAGCAAACTCGGCTGATTCGAAACGCATCGTCTTGGAGTCAGCACTCAAGCTTCTGGATTACCAGCACATGCTGCAAGAGGAGACACAGCCCTTCTGTCAGCTCTACCAAGAAAGGTGGAGGGTTTCTTCATTGGTCAACCATGATTTCTTGCTAGCTACAAGTATTCTGTGCTATTACCTGCAGAACACGAAACGCGAGGGCATGCAGGGTTCTGAGTCAGCGCCGATGGACGAGGCCATTCTGGCGTCCCTTAGAAGATCTTATGATATCTGGTTGCAGTCGAGTGATTCTTCGAAAGAAGCCAGAAAGGTTGTGAAAGCACTGACTGTGGTTCTTGGAATCAGCAATACTTCAAGTACGGATTCAGGGTTCGACTTGAGCATGTCATTCGGTGTTCCTTCGGGGTATGCATCATCCACCATCAACGACTATCAACCAGGTACGTTGACCATGCACTCACCAAAGAGGGAGAAAGGCAGTGCAGTGTTCCAGCTGACAGACCGAGTGACAGAGTTTCCAGCCGGTCTCGGCTCACAGTTTCCAGTGCTTGATGGCACGATGATGCCGAACTGGGCCACGTTTGCGGATGATTTGCTGGCTGCACCGATGCCTACCCCGAGTAATGAGTGGCAGGCAATGGATGGTAAGTCAACCCTGAGGGTCCCCTGTACTTTCAGGGTTTAATGATTAGAGCTGTAGAGACAGTGGATACAGTGGGATCTTTGGCATGGCCATGGAACCTGCAATGACATGCGTTGGGGGGTGAAGTGGATATTGAGAATCTAGACTGAGAGGATCTTTTCGGCTACAAAGGGTGAGAATGGTTAATTGCGTGCTAAAGCTGTAATATTCGGCCATTTGTTGAGCAATTGCCAAGTTTTGAGACCAACCCTTACGATAGAAACTGTTACCGTGAGAGTTTAGAGATGCCTGGTTCGTATACGAAAACCAATAGCGAACTCGACCCCCCTGTATTTCCCCTCTAGCTCAGCACTGTGCCTCGTGAATGCGGGCCGTCCCGAAACGGACGAGTGACGAAAAGGTGCTGGGCTGTCAGCGGAAAAGCGTCCTGTTACCCCACGCCAAGTACGGAAGTGATGAACCAAGGATGAATGCCATAGAGTAGGCGGAGATATTGACAGACAGGCTCATGATGTGATGAGACTGGAAAATTGAGAAAAATGAAGAGGGACCCGCCTGCAGGTGACGTAATGTAGAGCACAGCCCATGATGGATGGACAGGGGTAGACTACAGGCATTGTCGCGTCACTGGCTCGTCTTGGCACTACAACGTCGACGACAGAGAGTGCGGGCTGCCGTAAGCTTCTTGGCGTGCATTTGCGGGACGGACAATACTGAACCAGAGGGACATAGCTAGATAGCATAGCGCAATCTCATATGCTATGCAAGTTCGGGAGTGCCGTATTACCCGTGGGGATTGCCCCATTGCACCGGGGCAGAGCATTTTGCTTCCATAAAGCAAGGTTGTGGAGCGGGGGTCTAAGCGGCAACTTGTGTCAAGACACATCAATCGAGGGCATCCTTCGCCTTGAATCCGAGAGCATCATAAATGGCACATTGTTGAATGATTGGTCGTGACATATTAACCGATGGTATACTGACAGGTGCGTCATCACCAGGATATAGCTCAAAGGCATAGAGGGGTCTGAACAACACCTGCGAATAGACAAGCTGAGAGATCAGGCAAACCAACTTACATACTGTTTTAGATATTAGCCCAGCGTCGTATCTTTACATAAACACTCAGCGGCAATTATGCATTCTCATACGTCAGCCCAACAACTGCAACCTGCCATCTTTACAACCAAGCGCTCACTCGCACCAGGAATCATGCTTGTAGTATACCTAAATTTCCAGCGCTCAGTTACTGCACCCGTTCCCCTCCAAGGATTGCCATCCTCGCTCCGCCGTCAGAGAGTGGTCTGAGGCCTTTAGAATGCTGACCACCATTTTCCTTGCCAACAATGACTGCACGCATAAACCCTGCCTCGCATCCTTCTCAAGAGGGAAAGTCGCCAAGCTGTGAAGCAGCTTCTCAGCCAAAGCTGCAAGGATTAGTTGAGACTTTACGAGCAAAGGTCCCTTGCTGGCCTTGTCTTCTCTGGAACATTTATATAGGGAGTTCCCATATACCTGATAGCCAGGCCACAAAAAGCTGCTGCTGTTACACACCTTTACGACCTGATTGGTGTCTGTGACGTTTTCGTTTCGTTTTTGTTTCCTTTTTGTCAATACCCATGTCGGGTTCGTGCAACGTTTGAGTCAAAGCCAAGCTTTTTGAGCTTGAGAGCACCGAAACATTCTCTTTACGGTTACCGACACTTTGGTTTAGCATATGACATATCATAACGCAATGTCAGCGCGGAATAGCCAGTCCATCCGGTCCAGCTGCGACAGGTGTCGCTCGCACAAGCTCAAATGCACTGTTTCTCCAGAAAACTCACGCTCGGGGCCCCATAAATGCACGAGATGCATCAGGGCACAAGTGACATGTGTCTTTGGTCCGCGGAGCCAATCAAAGCGAAGCTCCCATAGTAAGAGCAAACCCGAGAAGCTCAAGCCTGAACTCGAGCCTCCGCAGAAGGGTTCACCGTCCGTCCGCTCATCGTCACTTGCTGGGAATAACCTGGGTTCGCCTGGGGCTTGGACCCCGTGGATCGACGAGCTTTCGTGCCAGGAGATAGAGGAGCCACTGCCTATTGATGTCAGTACGGCTGGTGGCGGCTCATCTCTGAGTAATGGGGGTTTCTGGGCGGATTTGGGGATGAGTCAAGAGTTAAATATGTTGGAGCTTGCCCCATCTGCCATGCCGACAAACACCCATCACGCGCAGTACCCGGCTGCTTTTGATCACGTTACACCACCTGTGACTGAGACTGGGCACTTGATGGACATATCGGAGTCCTCGGAGCACACTCCGCCACATGCCATTGTGCAGCTATCGACTCTTGTAACAAAGATCCACGAGACCTCAGAGTCGCTCGAAGAGTCCCCGTGGTCTGATTTTCCCGACGCAAAACAGCTGCAAAACTACCCAATTGGCCGCGTATTGAGCCTATCTCAAGATTTTTGCTCCATCCTCAGCTGCATCTGGGGTAAGAGTTCCATCTCCCCCGATGGGCGGTCATCAGGAAGCGGAAGTTCCCCAACCCCGTCGGCTGAGATGCTTGATTATGCCGAGGTACTGTCATCTATCAGAATGACCCAAGATCCAACTACAAGCTCCTCCATGGCCGCTTCGGTCGACATGCCTACGACGCTACTAGTTCTGAGCTGCTATACATCCCTCATCAAGCTCTACAGCCTTGTCTTTGCTCATTTCCAGAACCACCTCTCTCATCTCCCTGAAATTCCGTCCCCGTACCCTTCCCAGGCGGCGCTGGCCTCTCATAGGTGGGGCTTGCAGCTCGGAGAACTTCCCCCCGCGGACGAGACGTGCACCAAGATTTGCACCGCCGTCCAGGTTCTCCTCGATGCGTTTCAGTCCGTAGAAGATGTCGTTGGTCTTCCACGGTCCATCAGCGCAGTGAGGCAGAGGACATGTGATATGAAGGGGCTAGACTTTAGCGCTGAGCTAGGAAGGACGTCGCTTTGGACTGATTGTATGGTGCATTTTGTTGTCATGTCGAATACTATTAGGGCTGATACTGAGGAGTGTGAGGAAATGAGGGAGTTATCAATGAAGGTTAGATCACTCAAGGCGTTGATCAGAAAAAGGATGAATCTTTAACAGTATAGGTTAGATGATATACTAAAGGTAAAAGAATGTCTTTCATAGAGTAGATATCTAGGTTACGTATTAAAGCGTCTAATCTCAAAAGTTTCCCCGAGGCACTATTCAGTAGATGTTCAATCATGGGTCATGGCTTCGGAGTTGGTCTAATGCCGCGCTCTCGCCTTTACTTTGCAATCAGGACATTACATCATCCTACCAACACCTCCTACTTCCAATCTACAGACTCTCGCAGACCAGAACCTTATACATATCCGGTTATAGCTCACACGCTGCCGGTCTATGTATTCATAATTGTTAATTACCTTTGTCTATCTTACTTCTGTCGCTAGATAAGGAGCTCAGAATCAATCCGAGCTACTATTCAAAAAGTGATATGTCTCAAGATCTGGCGATATCAAGTATAGATGCAACGTAAAGTTTCTACAAGAAGCAGCCTGATGGCTTTCGTCTCCCGGCATATCAATAAATCCCCGATTTTGGTAGTCATTTCTCATATTCATTTAAACCAAGAACCTTCTTTGCAATTGCAATGCAAGTCGTCATTTCTTAAAGCCTGTACCCTTCCATGAAACGACCTCAATTTAGTGACGTCTGCTGAATCCTGAAGGTGCAAGTTTAGTCTGGAGACGACCATATATGGAACGGCTCAACAACAGAAAAGCTGTATGATTCATTTAATCATGGAATTTCCTCCATCATTCTCCGGTTACTTGGAATCCCAGCCTTGTCCGGAGCAGACGTCCTAAGGCTGAAGGACACTAGTGGCCTACCGTCACTGCCGGCTCACTCACATCGTTAGTCTACCGCCACCCTCAGACACTTCTTACTTTCAGAGAATTAATGACGATCAGGCCTGCGTCACCAAGACGGATGTTGCCACTTCCAAGAGCACAGTCCACTCTCCGTGGACTTTCGGTCTCCGATGCCAAGTCTTACATACAGCCCTACGAAATCACCGAAAAAGCCCGATAGTCACTCCAGGGCGCTACTAATTGCCGTTCCATGTGTAGACAAGACAAATTTGTTTTAGCAAGGCCATATTTCCGTGGAGCTGGCCAATTTCATGACTTGGCAGTCGAGTCTTTATGAAGTTTCGGGAAAAGTGTATCTGTGCGTTGATATGAGACGAAATGAAATAGAAGCACCATGTTAAAGCTAGAGCTATCTTGTGTAATTCAAGTCTCGATTTGAAATACAAGTTTCTTTCCAGAAATTCTCTTCTCTCTGATATCCTCAATACCGCCAAGGACCTCTGCAAGACCTCCCTTTTTGACAACGATAGGATGGGGTCTAATCAGACCCCTATCTAAGAGTCTCCGTAGAACAGCCGTCCAGTAAACACCAAATTCTCCCATCTCAGCATTGGCAGGTCTCCAATGAGGCTCCGGCCAGCGAATCTCTTTACCCAACATCTGCGGCCCCATGATCCAGTCTGGCTTGACAACCTTGCGCGTTCGCGCCACAGCTTCAGAGTATGGCTCTAGAGCCGTGTATTTACCGCCAGCGCGACCGATGGCTTGGTAGCAGAACTGCATGCTTGACGTCGTAGAGATGCAGTCCATAGCATACTTGATCTTATTCTTGGTGTGCTTTCTGATATCGGAGGTGCAGTTGGGGTCTTGGTAGTCAAAGACAGCGCTGGCGCCGTATGACTTGACGAGTTCGAAGTTGCGGGGCGAACATGTGGCGATGGGCTCAAAGCCTGCAAGTTTGACGAGCTGAACAGCTGCGGTCCCAGTGGCTGATGAACCTCCGTACACCAGGACTGGCATTGGCTCACTGGTTGGCTCAAGGGGGTTACCGGGCAGGGCTAGACTCTTGAACAAGGCTAGGCCAGTGGTCATGAAGCTGATGCCCAGAGAGGCACCCTCCTCGAAGCTAAGATGAGGCGGGATCTTTAACAGAATCCACTCCACAGCAGCAGTGTACTCAGAAAAAGCACCAACGTGAGGGTCAAGAGGGTTCATCCCCATGATGGCAGTACAAACGCGATCTCCAACATGGATATCGCACTTGGTCGCTTCAGGTCCAATGTGTTCTACGACGCCTGCAAAGTCAAAGCCTGCGACTGCACCGGGCATCACGTAGGGCCCGATCATCTTTGTGTCGACGGGATTTACCGAAACAGCTTTTGTTCTGATCAGAACTGATTCCCCCGTGATATCTGGGACTGGCTCTGTCTTGGAGAGGCGAATGCCTCCCCCTGGAGTGCCAACAAGGGCTGTTTGGAGACGTTGAACCATATGGAAGGAGTGACAAGAGAATTTTATCAAGTCCAAAGTTGGTTTTCAGTGAGAGTTTCTTGAATCGACATGATGAGGGCATAAGAAGGCATGTATTTCATATTTTACGACCGTACCAGTCCCGTAAGTTGGTCCCCGAAACGGTTCGGTAGGCGCCGCACATCACCGCATACCGAAAAAGTCCGAGAACGAATTTAATAAAGTCGGAAATTTGGCCTCTTGATTAGGGAACGACACGATATGATCGTTTTATCTATTGGAATGGAGCTTGAATCCTTATTCATTCGGACATGCACCGCTCAATGAACAACGGACACTAACACTACGCTGTCACAGGAATAGCAATTTTAGCACGGAAAAAGGTCACTGTACCACGAATTCTGATTATGAAATCTGATCACTGTAAAAGTATGCAGAATTGATTATTTAAGATCGTGGAAAATTACTAAAGACGTCAACGAGAAGAAGGATGTGTATTTTTTAGAATTCGTGAGTGCAACACTGAACATTATACTTTTGCCTACCCTAAACTGTTACGGACGAGTCATCCAAGCCACTGAAGCGGCTAAATGACTCCCCTACATCCGGCCAAGACAGGCTTAGTGCCTGAACCACAGCGGCTAAAGTACCTAATCCATATCCCATTCACCCATAAAAATAGCCCAAGTTGAATGTCTACCTTAATTGACACTGACCTCCAGTTCCAGCCCCAAAATACGCCTCCCCATCCTCCCCCCCAACGACAGACTCAACAAATCCCGTGTTCCCGGTCCCTTCTGGCCCAGGAGCGCTGGTAGGATAATTCCAGAAGATGCGCTCATGATCAACCTGAAACATCCACCGCTGTCCACCCGTTCCCTTTGCAACAAACTCAACTACATACCCAATGTTCTTGTCGCGATACGCACCTGTGACTACATTCTGAGATGATGTGTCGTAGCGCTTGCTGAGAATCAAAGAATCTTGCGAGAAGTCTTCCTCTTCATAGCTGAGGACTTGGTTTGCGGCGCAGACGAGCTGGCCGTCGCGGTATAGTCTTGCCATTGTGTATGGTTTGCAACCAGTCTCGGCCTCGGAGAAAATACGCATTATCTGCATCGCGTAGGGCCCGACCTGGGCGCGGAGATAGTATGACTCTGTCATGATCTGGGGCCAGGTGTATAGCGTCCAGACGCGGTCCATACCGCCGCTTGCAGATGGACCGAGGACGAATAGCTCGGGTGTTGAGCTATCTCCAGAAGAGAGAAACAGCTCTGCTTTGACAGCGGCTCTTCCCATGGGGCGAACATAGTGTACAGAAGGGCCTAGCTCAGGATTGGTGCCGAGACCTGAGTCCCCAGGTAGAGCTTCCAATTGCATGGTACCGTCAACAACACCGGGCACAGTAAAGGCCAACATAGTCATAGAGCAGTCCCTGGTCACAGAAAATGCTACCTTGCCTCCGCTATCGGCATCCTCCCAAAGACCAGTGATATGTCCATTCTCAGAAGTGACGATAGACTCTGGGAAGTACAGATCGCGGTGCCAGGTATGTCCATCAGGCCAGAGGGTAAAGATCTGAACTTTGAAGCCTCCGTGTTTCAGACCCTCAGCACTTCTGTTGATACCAATAGAGATAGCTGACTGGTCATCTTTGGAAACGCCGTCAAAGTACCAGAGCTCCCAGCCCGTCTGCGAGATTGTGTCAACGAACTTGGGGAAGACACTGCCTGAGCCGGGTATGTAGGGTGAAGCAGGAATCGATTCTGGGGATATCGATGTCTCGATATTGAGGTGAGACACAGCCTTGCCAGGCATTTTGAGTCAAGAGCAAGTAAGTTGAGGAAAACAGCTGCGCAGTAGTAATGGTAGGGGTTGAGTATGTTGTGATTTGGAGCAATGCCGGGCCCTCGAGACTCTGTATACTCGATGGAATTTGAGAATGGATTTCACAATGAGCTCTTCAGAGTTATCTGCTTTCGGTCGCTTCTCCAACAAACCGAAAAAGTCCGGCCAACATTACATGGCTACGTTGTAGACTGTTCTGTTGTTCCGCCACCGAAATTATCCGAGAAGGATTCGCCGGACTCATCCAACAGAGCAATTCTATTCACTCGGAACAAGTGTATCACCAATCAAAGAAATTTGTGTTATCACGAGGCTCAGTCTTTTTGTCTGACCGTGAAGCAGCGGAACCGAATAACACCGGCATCGGCATCATAAGCCTCTGCGTTTCTGATATAAGGAACAGCACTTTTCTCTACCTAAGTAAAAATAACAAACTCAACTGGTCAATTGCTCGATCAATCTCAACATTGCACAAAGAGACTATCGTTGTCTCCCACCATATTTCCAGCTCTTTCAATCATGTCTGACAACGAGCCAATTGCCGTCATCGGCAGCGCATGCCGCTTCCCCGGAGACTCCTCCTCCCCCTCCAAGCTCTGGGATCTTCTCAAGTCTCCTCGTGATTTGTTGACCAAAGTCCCCTCTAACCGCTACGACGCCGATGCATTCTACCACGCTGACTCCAAGCACCACGGCACCACTAACGTGCGCCATTCGTACTTCCTCAACGAGGACCCCGCCAGGTTTGACAACAACTTCTTCAATATCCAGCCCGGTGAGGCGGAAGCAATTGATCCCCAGCAGAGACTCCTCATGGAGGTTGTGTATCAGGGCCTTTGCGCTTCTGGACAGACTATTGAGGGGCTTCGTGGGTCGTCTACTTCTGTTTATGTTGGTGTCATGTGTGATGATTGGAGTGGGATTATCACCCGTGATCTGGAGGTGTTTCCACAGTATGGTGCAACAGGCATGGCGAGAAGCATCATGTCGAATCGTATTTCATACTTTTTCGACTGGCATGGTCCGTCTATGACGATCGATACCGCTTGTTCGTCAAGTTTGGTAGCTGTTCATCAGGCTATTCAGACGCTGAGGAGTGGAGAGTCAGAGGTTACCATTGCAGCTGGAGCCAACCTGATCCTTACTCCAGGTATGAGCCCCAAACCTAGACATTAAAGCAATAGATGGCTGATCAACTAGGTATGTATGTTGCTGAGAGCAAGCTGTCTATGCTTTCCCCATCAGGTAGGTCCAAAATGTGGGATCAGAATGTAAACGGCTACGCCCGCGGCGAAGGTATCGCCGCTGTCGTGCTCAAGCCTCTCAGCGCTGCGATCCGCGATAACGACCACATCGACTGCATCATCCGCGCCACGGGCGTCAACCAAGACGGCCGCACCCCAGGTCTCACCATGCCCAGTGCCACAGCCCAAGCAGACCTCATCCGCAGTACGTACGCCCGCGCCGGTCTCGACATCAACAAGCCCGAAGACCGCCCTCAGTTCTTCCACGCCCACGGTACCGGTACACCTGCTGGTGATCCCCGTGAGGCTGAAGCCATCTATCGTGCATTCTACTCGGATGCCAAGGATGATAAGCTTTACGTTGGGTCAATCAAGACTCTGCTGGGTCATACTGAGGGCACGGCTGGTCTCGCGAGCTTGATCGGGACGGCGCTTGCGATTCAGAATAAGACTATTCCGCCGAATATGCACTTTGATGTCTTGAATCCAAAGATCAAGCCGTTTTATGATAACTTGGAGGTTCCGACTAAGGCTATTGATTGGCCCGAGACAAAGAAGGGACAACCTCGACGAGCTAGCATTAATAGCTTTGGTGAGAATCTTTTATCTATGACTTTATGTGCTTGCTGACGAGACTTTAGGCTTTGGTGGTACTAATGCTCATGCTATCGTCGAATCCTATGAGCCTGGCACTACAAACAGTGCCCCTGGTCTACTGTTCAGCCCATTGACATTTTCCGCTTCATCCGAGTCATCTCTACGATCTCTGCTCTCTTCCTACTCGGATTATCTCAAGTCCAACCCCGAGCTGTCACTCAAAGACCTCGCATACACCCTGCAAACACGACGCTCCACCCTGCCCTACCGCGTCGCCATCGCTGCCTCCAACGTGGAGGATGTCTACACCCAACTCGACGCTATAGAGAACGGCGAGCAATCCAGTACCATCGGTGTGCGCCAGGTCACCAAGGCTTCACCCAAGATCATGGGCGTCTTTACAGGTCAGGGTGCTCAGTGGCCACGCATGGGTGCGAGACTTGTCGAAGAGTCGGCATTCGCGTCACAGCGACTTTCTGAGCTTGACGAGGCATTATCAAGCCTTCCCAAGGACGATCGACCTTCTTGGACTCTGCGGGAGATGATCCTTGCGGATTCCAAGTCCTCAAGGATCGCCGAGGCTGCTATTTCCCAGCCTTTGTGTACGGCTGTTCAGGTTGTCTTGGTTGATCTCCTCAAAGAGGCTGGTGTTGAGCTCTCTAGTGTTGTTGGTCATTCTTCTGGTTTGTGAATCTATCCCAATTATTGTTTCGAATACTAAGAGAGAGTTCAGGTGAGATTGGAGCTGCTTATGCAGCTGGTCTTCTTACAGCACGAGATGCCATCCGAGTGGCGTACTACAGAGGCCTCTATGCCAAGCTCGCGCAGTCTCCCAACGGTCGCAAGGGCGCCAGTAAGTGAGCGCAAACCCTCCACAAGGCACTCACTAACGTAAGTGCTCAGTGATGGCTGTTGGAACTACCTTTGATGACGCATCGGAGTTCTGTGAGCTCGATGCCTTCCAAGGCCGCATCCAAGTCGCTGCTAGAAACTCTTCCTCCAGCATCACTCTCTCCGGCGACGAGGATGCTATCGTCGAGGCCATTGAGACCTTTAAGGATGAAGGCAAGTTCGCTCGGCAGTTAAAGGTCGACACAGCTTATCACTCGGCGCACGTCCTACCATGCGCCAAGCCATACCTTGACGCCATGGAGAGATGTCAGATCGAGAGCGCCAATCCCACTGCGACAAAGTGGTACTCGAGTGTTCATGACGGCCAGGCCATGACTGCTGACCTTTTGACTCCTCAGTATTGGGTTGATAACATGACCAGCGCTGTCCTGTTCTCTCCTGCTGTAGAACATGCTTGGCAGGAGGGTGGTCCGTATGATGTGATCATTGAAGTTGGTCCTCATCCAGTACTCAAGACTCCCTGCCTCGACACTTTGGAGGACATGACCGGAGACCGCCCTCCTTACTCTGGTGTCTTGGGTCGAGGCAAGGACGATATTCAGCAGTTCGCCAATGGCCTTGGTTTCATCTGGACTCAACTCGGCGCAGGATCAGTCACCTTCGAGCGCTTCGAGAAGGTCGCATCCGACTCCAAGACTGTCCCGTCTTTCATTTATGACCTCCCGAACTATCCCTTCGACCACGCAAGGCAGTTCATGTCCATGTCAAGAGTATCTGGTTGGTATAACAGCATGCAGGAAGCCCCTCATCCCATTCTAGGCAGACGATGCCGTGATCGCGAGACATCGCAAACGATTCAATGGCGCAACGTGTTGAGCCCCAAAGAGATCCCTTGGCTGCACGGTCATCAGATTCAGGGCCAGATCATCTTCCCAGCTACGGGATATATCTCTATGGCTGTTGAGGCGGTGAACATCGTTGCAGAGTCAAAGTTGGGTCTTGTTACGATTGAGGACCTGCGTATCGGCCGAGCACTTGCGTTCAGCGATGATGACGCTAGCGTCGAGTCGTTGTTCGATCTAAGAATCATCAGCCGTTCTGACACGGAAATCGAAGCTGAGGTCTCATGCTACTCCGGCCTTCCTCAGAATCACGCTGCAAGCATGGTTCTCAACGCAACTGCTCATGTCAAGGCCTCCCTCTCTGCACCAACTGCTCACGGTCTCCCTAGAATCAAGATCGATGACTCTAACCTTCGTGAGGTTCAAGTCGACAGATTCTACGACTTCCTTGGTCGCCTCGGATACAACTACTCCTGGCCCTTCCACGGCACCACCAGCATCCGCAGAAAGGCAAACCTTGCTACTGGTAGTCTTGAGGATCAGTCTGGTTCTGAATGGGAAGACCAGCTTCTCGTTCATCCCGGTATGCTGGATACTTCTCTCCAGACTACTTTCGCCGCGTACTGCTGTCCAGGCGACGAGCGCATGTGGGCCCTTCACTTGCCGACCAGTTTCCGCTCCATCGTCATCAACCTCTACTTTACCTCTGCCGGTATCGGAAAGCAGAAGGGCTTCCAGTATCAGTCTGTCGCTATGGAGGAGAGGAATTCTTCCAAGGTCATCGTGGAGCTGAACTTGCTCTCTGAAGAGACTGGAGATACTTTTCTCCAGATTGAGGGCATGGAGCTCGTTCCTTTCTCACCTGCTACCCCAGAGAACGATGCTGTTTTGTTCTCCCGCTTTGACTATAGGCTTGCCGGCCCCGATGGCGAACTCACTGCTGCTGAGTATTCTTTCCGAGATGAGGACTACAAGATGGCACTTGACTCTGAGCGCATTGCTTTCTACTACCTTCGCCGGCTGGTTGAGACTATCACGCCCGAGGAGAAGGCCAACACTCTTCCTCACTACCGGCACCTTGTGGACTGGGCAGCTCATGTTGTTCCTCAGGTCGTTGACGGGCGCAACCCCCACATCCCATCTAGCGCCCAGAAAGATACACATGAAGACATTCAAAATATCTTGAAGAAGTAAGTATGCTGATCGGTGTTGCTAGAGGTATGGCTAACTGAGGGCCAGGCACTATGAACGTGTTGACGTCCGTCTTCTTGAATCTGTTGGTGAAAACCTTCCTCAAGTCATTCGCGAAAGCGGCAATATTCTTGAGCATATGACAAAGGACGGTATGCTCGACGATGTTTACGAGGAAGGCTTTGGTCTTGATCTGGTGAACAAGTACATCGCACACATGACAGCTCAGATTGCACATCGGTATCCTCGCATGAACATACTCGAGATTGGTACTATCCTTCGTCGCTACACCCATTGTTCGATCATACTGACATGCCTTAGGTGCCGGAACTGGTGGTTCAACCCGAGAGATCCTCCCCCGTCTTGGTTCCGCGTTCTCAACATACACCTACACCGATGTCTCGGGTGGTTTCTTCGACACAGCGCAAGATCGATTCCAAGACTTTGCCGACCGCATGATTTTCAAAACCTTCGACATGAACATCAGTCCTGGTTCTCAAGGCTTCACCGAGGGAACATATGATCTCGTGATCGCCTCCAACGTCTTGCACGCCACGCTCGAGCTAGAGGACATGATGAAGCATGTCAGAAGCTTCCTCAAGCCCGGCGGTTTCCTCATAATTTTGGAGACTGTGAACAACGACTGTTTGCGAGTCGGCTTACCCATGGGTAGTCTTCCTGGTTGGTGGCTCGGTGCGGAGCATGGTCGACGCCGGGGTCCTACCCTTACGCTGCCGCAGTGGGATTCTTTGCTTTGGAAGTGTGGTTTTGGTGGTATCGACACTACGACGCCGCCTGTTCACAAGATCCTTCCTGGTCATGTCTTCTGTGCTCAGGCTCTTGATGAGCGTGTTGAGTTTCTTCGATCCCCGCTCAGCCACCTTTCCGACCTTCCTGAGACCAAGTCTACAGAGCTCGCTATCGTTGGTGGAGAAACACTCAAGGTTCATAGGATGTGCGAGCAGATTTCTCGACGTCTCAAGCCCAAGTACGCCAGCATCGCTCGCTTCAACTCGATTGAGGAGCTCAATACCAGCGGTCTAGCAGACTCTTGCACTGTTTTGTCTCTCACTGAACTCGATGAGCCGTTGTTCGTCAACATGACCTCCGACAAGCTGGATGCCCTAAAGATACTGTGGAAACAGGGCGGAAGTATCCTCTGGGTCACTACTGGTGCTCGAGATGAGAATCCTCACTCCTACATGACCACCGGAGTTGGTCGTTGCATGCGCTTCGAGTACCCCAACATCACCCTCCAAGCTCTCGACATAAAGACCATGACGGACCGCACTCCCGAGCTCATCGCAGACCATCTCCTGAGACTGGAGCTATTGGACAAGTGGTCCAAGGAACTTCGCCCCGAGGAGTTGCTCTGGTCTTTAGAGCCTGAGATTTACGTTGACGACGATACCAGTATCGTTCCACGATTGTATCCCTACGAGTCTGGAAACGCACGATACAACGCCGAGCGTCGCAATGTCCTCAAGGATGCCAATCTTGAGACTGAAAGGGTTATATTCGTGGAGAATGAGGGCAAGTGGGAGGCTCAGCATGCTTCGCCCCTCCATATTCCCCAGGAGCTGCCGTTCGATGCTCAGATGAAGACCATTCGAATCACGCACTTCTCGCCTGCTTCCGTCAACTTTGCTCCGGGTGCCAGTCTGATGGTTTGCGTTGGAATTGACACAGCTTCTGGCGACAGACTTGTGGCTGCCACTCACATTGCCGAGTCTCCTGTTTCCGTCCCAGCGGACTGGTGCATTCCTCTCGGAGAGCTCAATGCAGTTGATACGCTAGCCAACGTCTCAGCCTTCTTGATTGCCTCTGGCATCCTGAGACATGTGGCTACCGAGGAGACTCTTATCGTCCATGATGCTCCTTCTCACATTGCTTCCGCCTTGGAGGGTCTAGCCAATGAAGCATCCATCACTGTCTTCTTAACCACTTCCGACAGAGTAAATACGAAGGGATGGCAGTACATCGACAGTTACTTGCCTGAGCGAGTCATCAAAGCAGCTATCCCCAGGTCAGCCACTAAGTTCATCAACCTCTCGCAGGTTGTCAATGCCAAGGAGACCAGCCGAGCCATCTCTGCCTGCCTTCCCCGCTACTGCGAGACGATCGATGCAGAGAAACTTTTCGAGTCGGGCAAGCTGATTCGCAGATCCGTGTCCAAGGAAGACGTTTCCATTGTATTCAATAGAGCCTTCTACGAAGCCAAGTTGCTCTCAAGCACAGCTATTGACGTAAGCCTAATCTCCCTGAAGGACATATCTGGTGTCAGTGCAGCTGAAGTCCGCTTCGCTGTCGTCGACTGCACTGAGCCCTCCATCGCGGCCTCTGTTCGTCCTATCGACGATGGAAGGATCTTCCAGGCCGACAAGACATTCCTTCTCATTGGTCTATCTGGTGAACTTGGTCAGTCTCTTTGCAAGTGGATGGTTGAGCAAGGAGCTCGAAACATTGTTCTTACCAGTCGTCGTCCCAATGTTTCTCAACACTTCCTTGACGAAATGGCTACAATGGGTGCTACAGTCAAGGCTCTTCCGATGTAAGTACACATTTCAACATCACAGGATCTGATACTAAAATCTCCAGGGACGTTACCAATCGCGACTCACTACATTCATGCGTTAACACTATCCAAAACACACTTCCCCCCATCTCAGGTGTCGTCAACGGCGCCATGGTTCTTCGAGACGCACTCTTCGAAAATATGCCCTACGAAGACTTTATGAAAGTCCTAAGCCCCAAGGTCCTCGGCTCCGAACTCCTAGACGAAATCTTCTACGACACCCCCCTCGACTTCTTCATCTTCTTCTCCTCCACCACCGCCGTCATGGGCAACAGCGGTCAGAGTAATTACATCGCTGGCAACATGTTCATGAACGCCCTCGCAGCACAGCGTAAGAAGCGCGGTGTCGCCGCTTCGTCCATTGACATCAGTTCCATCATTGGTCTTGGCTACGTCGAGAGGGCTGAGGACCTTAGTGAGGATACTTTTATCAAGATGGGTTACAAGCCTATGTCTGAGCAAGATCTGCAGAAGTTGTTTGCTGAGGCTATTGTTCTCGGAAGGCCGGAGTGCGAAGAGGTTTGTGAGCTTGTGACGGGTGTTACGCCTATTTACATTGATGCTCAGGCTAGTGATCAGTACTTGAAGGATGTCAAGTTTGGTCACTTCCTTATGGAGCGTTTGGATACGCAGGCCTATACTGGGAAGACATCTACTGTGCCTGTTAGAGTGCAGTTGGCTGATGTCAAGACCAGAGCCGATGCTGTAGCTATTATCAAAGGTATGTTTTCTTTACTAACTGGAGTGATCATTGCTGACCTTGAAAGATTCCTTCATTGTACGACTTCGTCGTGTTTTGGCTGTTGGACCAGATGAGATCATCAACGAAAAGGTCACCCTTGTCGAACAAGGTGTTGACTCTTTGATGGCTGTCGAAGTCCGCTCCTGGTTCATCAAAGAACTCGACGTTGACATTCCCGTCCTCAAGATCCTCGGTGGAATGTCCGTTCCCGACCTCATCGAAGAATCCCTGAATCTCATCTCTGACTCCATCCTCGATGTATCATCCCTCGAAGCAGGCAGCGCCCCTAGCACTCAACCCCCCAAGCCCACCCTCCAAACAACTCGTGTCACACCGCCCGAGAGCTCTCACGGCACAAGTGACGATAGCAAGCCGCAGACCGGCTCAGACTCCTCCCGCTCACCAATTGACACGCCCCTCACGTCAATGGAGAGCCAAGAACCTGCTAAAGCGGAAGACAGTACGGACAACTCCACTCCCCTAAAGACCTTTCCTAACGAGCTGTCCAGCATCATGTCCTACGGTCAAGCAGGCTTCTGGTTTCTAAACGATTACCTCGTCAACAAGAGGGCGTTCAACATGGCTGTCATGTTGAAGCTCACGGGCCAGATCCGCGTACAGGCTCTGGAGAAGGCTGTAAATCTCGTTGCGGAACGGCATGAGATTTTGAGGACGAGGTTCTTTTGGGGCGATGACGGTGATGAGAGGACGCCTTTACAGGGTATTAACCCGGCGGATCTCAAATTGACGACGAAGAAGGTCGTTGATGAGGGAGAAGCGGAGATGGAGTTGAAGAAGCTTCATGATGAGGAGTGGGATTTGAGTAGTGGTGAAGGAGTCAAGATCACTTTACTGTCATTATCGGATAATGTTCATTTTCTTTTGTTGGGTATGCATCATATTTATATCGACGGATACAGCTTCAGTGTGTTCTTCAAGGATCTCGAAATTGTTTACACAAAACACGCGCTCCCTTCTCTTCCAGTCGAGTCACAGTATCGATCTTTTGCACTTCAGCAACGACAGATGTATGCGAACGGCGATCTCACCAATTCTATCGAGTACTATCGACGAAACTTCCCCAAAGAGTTCACGACTCTTCAGCTTTTCCCCTTCGCTCTCACGCCTGCGAGACAATTCGCCAACGACTATTCTCAACATGAGGCCAAGATCGGTATTGACACAGAACTAGCTACCAAGGTTCGACAACTCGCCCGCGTCAATCGCTCGACTTCCTTCCATGTCTACTTGGCGGCCTTGGAACTACTTCTCTTCACACTCCTTCCTAACGCAGAGGAAGTCTTCATCGGTATCGCTGACGCAAATCGCGGCGATAAAATGTTCATGGGCAGTCTCGGCTTCTTCCTAAACCTCCTCCCTCTACGCTTCCGACGAAAGAGGCGCGGTACCCAACTCAGCTCCATCATCCAGACTGCCCGTGACACAGCATATGGAGCTCTCCAACACTCTCAACTACCCTTTGACGTTCTTCTTCGGGAACTAAACGTTCCAAGATCTGACAAGTACACGCCTATCTTCCAGGTCTTCATGGACTATAGACAGGTTGTTCAGGAACGGTCGTCGTGGGGAGGCTGCAAGCTTCATGGGGAGAAGTGGCATAATGCTGGGACGGGATATGACATTGCTTTGGAGGTCAATGAGAATATCACGACTGATACGCTTTTGGGTCTGAGACTTCAGAAGCAGCTTTACTCTGAGGAGCACACCGCGCTTCTACTTCGCTCGTACTTGAGCGTGTTGGAGTATATGGTCCAAGGGACTAACAAGGCTGCTGATGCTGCGCCGGCGTGGTCGAAGAATGATATACAGGTAGCGTTGGATGCCGGAAAAGGTAATTCACTTTCGTCTCCAAGCTCTGCGATGCCCGAAAGGGAATACTGACTATCATACTAGCACCCGAATTCCTACCGAAGTGGCAGCCAACCATCAGTCATCACATCGACCAGATCATCCAAACCAACGCTACCAAAGTCGCCCTCAAGGACGGCAATGGATCCGTGCTCACATACGAACAGATGGGCAAGCGGATCAACTCCATCGCGCAAGCACTCATCGACGCGGGAACTACGCAAGGCACAGTGGTCGGAGTCTTCCAAGAACCTTCCTCCGACTGGATCTGCTCCCTTCTCGCCATCTTCAAAGCAGGGGCAGTCTACGTTCCTCTCGATCTACGCAACTCCATTCCTCGTTTGACTAGCATCGTCAAAGCCTCTCGGCCTTCGGTCATCATCACGGATCACACGACTGATGACAAGGTTGAGCTCATTGGTGCCAAGTTCATTACCCAGCTTCCACTGTCCAAGGTGGTTGATCAGGAGTTCAAGGAGCCGAACCGTGCAAAGTTTGGATCTCTCGCAGTCATTCTCTTCACTAGCGGTTCTACAGGTGAACCTAAGGGTCTCATGATGACACATACCAATCTCATATCCTACGCCGAAGTCTCAAGCAAGACTTTCTCCAAGCCAGATGAAAGTCTTGTGGTACTTCAACAGAGTCCCTTCAGCTTTGACTTTTCACTTGATCAGACCGTGGCTGCGTTGGCGAACGGCGGATGCCTCTGTATCGTACCAGCGAGCAAGAGAGGCGATCCCGACGAGATCAGCAAGATCATGGTCAAAGAGAGCGTTACTTACACTACTGCTACACCTTCAGAGTATGACTTGTGGTTACGATATAGTACTAGCACTCTACGACATTGCAATTCGTGGAAGTATGCCTTCTCCGGCGGTGAGGCGATGAGCCACAAGTTAGCCCGCGAGTTTGGAACATTGAACCTGGAGAATCTCCACGTCTTCAATGGCTATGGACCAGCTGAGACGACAATCCTCTCCCATCGCATCGATCTCAAGTACACGGACCCTAATCTTCCAGACCCCCTTCCAGCAGGTTACCCCATGCCTGGTTTCTCTGTCTGCATCGTCGATGACAAGATGGGCCCTGTTCCCCTTGGCGTGCAGGGTGAGATTGTCCTCGGTGGCCCATGCATCGTCTCCGGCTATCTCAATATGCCTGACTCCACAAAAGACAAGTTCTTGCCGGATACCTTCTTCGGAACTAGTGGGAAGGTATACCGCAGTGGAGATCGTGGCCGTTTATGCCAAGATGGTTTGCTGTTCTGCGACGGCCGTCTTGAAGGCAGCAACATGATCAAGCTTCGAGGTTTCCGAGTCGAGTTAGATGAGGTAGAGAAGACTATTATCAGTCACTCGGCTGGCGCACTCTCTCACGCAGTAGTCAATCTGCGAGGGACTGAGGAAGGTCGCTATCTAGCAGCTCATGTTGTCTTTGCTCCCGAATTCCCAGAGCACAATCGAGATAGCATCATGAAAGCTCTCAGTCAAACCCTTCCTCTGCCTCCATACATGCGCCCTTCCGTCTTCCAGATCCTCGACGATATCCCACGAACCGCTCATCTCAAGATCGACAGACAGGCCATTCAAGAAATGCCCGTCCAGATTTCTGTCTCGCACGAGTCCGGAACTCTGACTGTTGCGGAGAAAACACTCAGTGAGCTTTGGCGTCGAGTCTTACCTCTCGATCCTGGTTCTCTTACCCCAGAGTCTGACTTCTTCCTCATTGGAGGCAATTCTATTCTGCTGGTGAAGCTGCAGGCATTGCTGAGGCAGACTTTCAAGACGGCGCCGAAGCTAGTTGCGCTTATGGGCGCTAGTACTCTTGGTGCAATGGCTGTTATTCTTGAGAGTTGTGGATCTGTTGAGGTGATTGATTGGGACCGAGAGACTGCGCTGCCAGATGACCTTCAACGTGCTGTGAGGCTGCTTCCTGTGAACAAGATTACCGACATCACAGTCCTCCTTACTGGTTCAGCAGGTTACCTCGGTCGACATCTCGTCCCGGCACTCGCCGAGGATCCTCGAGTTACACGAGTCCATTGCCTGGTCCGCTCAGTGAACAACGAGAAGCTGAGTACCAGCTCAAGCAGCAAAGTCAGAGTCATCGAGAGCGACCTTTCGAAGCCCAACCTAGGTCTTTCTGCATCGACATACTCTTGTCTTGCTGAGGAAACCGATGTGATCATTCACTCTGCAGCTAATCGCTCTTTTTGGGACAGATACGAAGTTCTCAAACCAGATAACGTGGACTCCGTGAAAGAGTTGGTCAGATTCGCCGCTTCTTCTGGCCGCTCGATACCATTACACTTCTTGTCATCTGGAGCTGTGAAGACGTATGAGGGAGATGGCCTGACACCGCCGACTGATGGTAGTGATGGTTACGTGGCTACAAAGTGGGCTTCAGAGACATTGCTGCGAAACGCTGCTGGTTCATTCCGCCTTCCTGTCTACGCACACCATCCCACCGTTAGCAGTACATCACAATCCCCGGCGGACCAAGCCTCGATCGTCAACGAACTCTTCAGCATCGTCAAGTTCCTTGGCCTCCGACCATCCTTTGAGGGAGTCGCTGGCTCAGTGGATGTACTTCCTACCGGTTACATTGTCAAGGCTATCCAGGACTCTGTCCTGAGCTCGACTTCTGGAGGAGAAGGATATATCATTGTGCAACATGAAGCACATCAGCGTGCTTTTGTGGAGGATTTCGGGGCCGTTGTGCGTGCTGACGATAGTTTGAACAAACTCCCTAGTATTTCTATCTTAGACTGGTTTGGCAAGGCAAAGAAGGCTGGTTTTTCTTATTTCCTTGCATCTCAGAATTTGGTCATGGGTAAGGGTGAGGGTCACTTGGTTTCAAGGCGTTGATTGGGTTTGGACTTTATTTCATTTGTTAAATTAGATACACAATCAGATTGCTGCAGTTCGTTGTAGATCAACTTCACAAGGAACCGTTTTTTATAAAGTCTAATTATATAAACTCCTCCCAACTGAAAGCATCCACGCCGCTATCTTTCAAAGAAGTCTTGTTTAAATGTACAACATGGAATAATAACACCCGCCAGAATCACGTTTCCTCCCCTAGCCCCTTACACCTTAAAGTAGCCTGGTAGTTTTGTTAGTCATCTCAAGTTCGCCATCTTAGCCGTTGAGCACTCACCGTGCGAGCAATATTTATCCCTTATCAAGCGAGAGATTCGTTAAGGAAAGGCTCGTGCATCAACCGCTTGACCACCTTTGGATGAATAGTCGGCTTGCTAGATTTGTCCACCGTACGTCGTGCCAGTTTCGCGTGATCTGTCATCGTCGAACGCTTTTCCAGCTGCGGATGGTTGGTCGGCCGATCCTTGTTTGTCATTGAGCGCTGTGCCAGATGAGGCTGATCTGTCGGCTTATCGTTCTTTGTATGCGTGGGCTTCATTTGAGCAGCAAGCCTATCATTCGCAGCATATATATTAGTAGTGGCTCCTTGAATATCTAGCATGGTGCGTCTACTTACCCTTGAACTGCTCCAAAAAGGAGACAAGAAAGGATGACGGACTTGAAGATCAACATTGTTTCCCTTGGTGAGAATTTTAAAGGAGTTCAGGATCAGTGCTGCTGTTCTTAAGATGACTCTTCCAGCAGTTATCATCTATATTTATAAGATAAGGGGTAACATATTCCATCCCGTATTCTTCATATCCTGTCTATACATAGTTCACCGGGGATTTAATAGAGTTTACAAGTTGCACCACGTAGTCGGGTAAGGCGGGATTTTAGCTTCGGCACTCAGGCACCATCAGCCGTTGAATAACATGTCAATACGACCCGAAAATACCGAAGCGCTGGTTTGATTGCCTTTCTAGCCGGGTTCCGACAGTGCTACATACCGGGTTTCACGTGGTTGGAGATCGAGATCAGCACCAAATACACATGATTGCCAATACTGTTTCCTCCTACACTACCCTTACAAGGCCACATCAGGAACAATTTACTGTCTAAAGTCTAAGCTCTATGTCGTGACTGAAGGCCTCCAAACACTGGCCTGTACAAGGCACAGTCGACGAAAGTGTGCTGTATCCCAGTGCTACCATGGTGGTATGTCACCAACTTTTGCAACTATGCAAAAGGAGTAAGTGACATCCAATTTCTTAAAGTCAATGCGCACGTGAGCCGTCCCAACTGGCTGGGTATATGCCTGCAGCTTTATGTAACGGTAGCAGTGGCTCGTACTCCATAATTTGCCGCTCCCAAAGTATAAATCGTTCTCGGCGCTATTATTTCGCCATACAGACGTTATGCCTCAGTTGTTACCTTTCTTGACACTCGTTCGTCTCGTGTTAATAATGAGCTAATATCATAAATGTAGGATTTGGAACAAGTTAATTAATTACCCGATAAAGCACAGACACTTTGTCTTCCACGCTGAGTATTACTACACCCTCCTATCCTATCATTCGCCAAGTGACCTCACCCTGTCCACTTTCAGACTTGCTGAGCTTGGACCGCTCTATTTACTTGGTCCTCGGGCTATTTTTCGATCCGTGGAAGCTTCCAGCGCCGCAACGCGTCGCGTGACGTTACTTCTTGTAGGTAAAAGTACAGAATCAGACAAACCGCCATCAACCACACGAGCGTGCACAAAAGTTTGTTTTACAGGATTGTTCTAGAGCCTGAAAAAAACTGCCGGCCTATTCTCTCCTGGAACTTATCTGTAAGGCCAGCTTCGATTGTGACAACTACTACATTCCTGCGCAAACAAAGGCCCAACCCCTACTCCAACCCCCAAATAAACAAGCCAAGTCTCCGTTTCGAAACCATTCATGGTCCTTCTCCCAAGCATGGACGATAATGTCTCTTCCAATCTCAACAACTCTCTCGTAATTCTCACGCCCCCATGCTGGGAAGTCAGTAGTCACGCAAACAAGATGCGTTCCGACATGTATAGCGGTCCGCAAAGCAAAATCTTCACTAATATCCCCATACCCTTCGATAAATCCTTCCATCATCCATAGCCCTGCGTCGACGGACTTGTATAGCCACAACGCGTACATTTCGGCAATCATTTGCCCAAAGTCTACACTCGGCAGGCCTAGTTGCGTCATTTCCCAGTCCACGACGAATACCGGAATCTTCGTGCCTTTTTTTATAGCGGCGTTGGGGAGAACAACACTGACCAAGTCAGTTTTTAATTCATAGCAAAGGAGAATTGACTTACTTTCCGGTCCAAAAGTCTCCGTGGATAACTTGTAGTTTATTCTTGTCTTCCTTTTCTGCTGCGGCCATCTGCTCTACTTTCGCCAGAATATCCTTCGTATCTTTGAGTAAGTCTGGATATTCTTTGATCCGCTCATGAAGCCATACGTAGTTCACCATGTATCTCACAGTTTGACCAAACTCGTTCTGGGCGACGAGGTCTCGATGCCTCACTTGCTGGGCGCTCCGTGTGGCGAAGTCGCGTAGCCATCTGCCAATTGCCCTTCCGAGTTTCTGGCACTGGGACTGGAATGAATCTGACGTTGGAGAGCCATATCTTTGGATGGCATAGTCCTTCAGATTGATACCATCAAACATAAGCTCCAATATCTGAGTCGAGCTGGCTTGGTCAAAATCGTACAGCTCTGGTGTTCTTACAACGAAATTATATGTTTCTTTCGATAGATTGTCGAATGTTGAGACTGTCGATAGGATCTTGAGACTCTCTGTCTCAATGACACCACGAAGGGGAGGGAGCGCAAACTCAGGCTTGGACGCCATGTACGGCTCTCCATGCTTGATTAATACCTCCTTCTCTCCATTATCCAAAGGCGTCACAAGTATCGCTTTGTAAATCCAATTGACAGATCCACCCATGATCTTCTCGAGCTTCGAAACCTCAAACTTGGTGCCCTCGAGTGCTTTCCGGACTTTGGAGTCGATATCAGGATGTGTTGATGTCATGTTATTAGAGGTTCTTTGTGCAGAAGACTTTGCAGAGCCTTTCAGAAGTAGACTGTAAGAAGCTCGATGGCCAGTGGCTTCTTTATATAGATGGTCGTTGGTGATCAGCAGTCAGCATTATGCCAAGTATTACCACTGACATCATCTGACGGTCAATATTGGTGTTCAAGCCACAATCGCACTGTCATATGCCACCCTGAATACCATTGTGGATTTTCGAAACGAAGAGGTCTATTCCAAGCATTCTATACGTCTATCGCTGATCTATGTCATTAAGTCTAAGCCATAAGTTCCTGCGACTCAACGTCTAAAGGTGAGTCGCATCCTCCTTAATCTTGGCCATCATTCGCTGACCAATCTCACCATCAACCTTGCTAAACATAGCTACAACAGCCTCCCTCAAAGGAGCAGGCGTACCAGCCAAGCTTCCAACAACATTGCCCACAAACTTCTCCTTCTCAGCATCATCAAAGACCCTCCTCCACAGATCCCTGGGCTGAACAAAGTCCTCATCGTCAACAGGGATCTCATTCAGACCGAGCAGTGCGTTAGCGGCGATGCGCTCGTGATGTGTGATCTGAGTGATGGATTGGGTGGTGACGCCGGGACTGAGAGTGCTTCGGACGTAGTTGGGGTCGCCGCCGTAGTTCTTGGTGGTGGTGATACCGTCGCGGACGAAGGGGGCGTAGACAGGTGCGATGGGACGGTTGGGAGGGAGTTGGGCGTAGTTGGAGCCGAGGCGGTATCGCTGGGCATCGGGGTAGGCGAACATGCGAGCCTGAAGCATGGGATCGGGGGTCATGGCGATACCAGGGACCAAGTTTGATGGTGAGAAGGCAGCTTGCTCAATCTCGGCGAAGTAGTTCTCAGGCTACCATCATTGTCAGTACCTAACTATCCACTATTTGGAGAGACAGATAAACTTACGTTCTTGTTCAAGGTCATCTTTCCAACCTCAATCAAAGGAAACTCCTTATGAGACCAGATCTTGGTGATGTCGAATAAAGCGCGACCAAAGGTTTCAGCTCTCTCAGGCTCCATGATCTGAACATACAACTTCCAGACAGGATACTCGCCACGGGCAATAGCATCCCAGAGATCTTCAGTATGATAATCAGCATTGGCACCAGCCTTGTTCTCAGCCTCTTCAGCGGAGGCGAAGCTAGTGTGGCCAGTCTCGGGACGGAAGTGGAATTTGCAGTATCGGGGACGGCCAGAGCTGTCGATGAGCTTGAAGGTATGAACGCCAAAGCCGGTGACGCGGCGGATGGAGTCGGGAAGACCGCGGCTGCCAAAGAGGTGCATCAGGGTGTGGACACTCTCGGGTTGGTTGACGTGAAAGTCCCAGAACTAAAAACATTAGATCATAGTCACAGTATCAAATTCGGGCAACTCACCATGGTAGCATCAGGTCGGTTAGTGGCGGGATGTCGCTTGTGGCTTCGGTTTAATGAAGGGAATCGCATGGGATCGCGAACGAAGAAGACAGGCTAACGAAATCAGCACAATGGTCGCCATCAATCTCACGAGCAGTACTTACAACATGGTTCCCGACAATGTCGTAATTTCCTTCCTCAGTAAAAAACTTGACAGAGAAACCTCGGACATCGCGAACAGTATCGGCGCTGCCCTTCTCACCACCAGTAGTACTGAGACGGAACAGAACCTGGGTCTTCTTGCCGGCGGTGTCGAGAAACTTGGCGCAAGTCAATTGAGCGATTTCAGGGTTTGTGACTTCAAATTCTCCCCAGGCACCAGCAGCCTTAGCATGAACGACACTGCGATGTTTGTTAGCTGGGCCATTGTGAATAGTAGGGTTCGTTCGGAGACTTGCCGTTCGGGAATGCGCTCTCGGCTGAAATGGGCCAAAGTCTCAAGGAGAAGCGTATCACCAAGAGTTGTGAGACCACCGCCGCCAAAAACGGGGAGGGTAGTGCTCACTGAGGGGTCGCGAACAGGCTGACCTATATCAGTTAGCCTATACCAGTAGAGTGAGGCTCAGCCGTACCCTCGGACAAAGTATACACAGGATTAGACATTCTGAAAGGCTGAAATTGAAGGTAATGATGAAGAACAATAGTTTCAATGACGAGAAAGAAACGAGGAAATTCCCCTGCCTTAAGATAAATTTTCCACTCTCATTACGGCATCTTCAATGCCGAGCCCGCTCCGACAGATAAGAAATGGATCTCATCTTGCGGGCCTTTCTTCCAAGATTTCGATAAGATAGAGGTTATCGCGAACAGTCCCAGTGTAAGCCCAATCACAGCACATACTTTTCTAAGCCGCAATCTTTGCCTGTGGATCGGTGAACCCGGTAGTATTACTACTTATGGCTAGTGCACTCCCTGCCGAAGAGCCGCTAAAACTGGACCCCGAGCGAGGCTGTTCTAGAAATGCTCACCGGAGCTGACTCGGCATCTTTGTCAGATTGTTTGTAACACGGGTTTTGTGCGGGATTTGCGAGTTTTTGACAGTTTGAGGCTTGACTGTGCCTCGAAAGTGCTCGACATTTCGTATGGGGAATACGTCACTCGTTGAACACCGAGAGATCCGTATAGAAGCAAAGATCAATGTTGCAGCAGAAATGTCGGCATTGGGATGCCGCGAGACGCGTATGTCGGGAATGTCCATCTTGAACATGGAGAACTTGGTCTGTGACGACATTGCAAGATTAGATATATAAATATCATGGCTCGCGATGGGTCTTGGTGTTTTGCAATTCAGCAATCACTCAGACTTCACTTACAAACATTCAACTACTCCAAACTCCTCTACTTCATCAGCAGACTCAGCTCATCAACTCCTTCACTCTTACAACACTTTCAACTCATCAAGTTCAACTCAGCAAAATGGCATTCGTCGCAAATGGAAATGAGTACGACTTCATCATCGTCGGCGGCGGCACAGCAGGAAACACTGTAGCAGGCCGTCTCGCCGAAAACCCCAACATCCGCATCCTCATCATCGAAGCCGGCATCCCTAACCCCCACCAAATCCCCGAAATCACCACCCCCTCCAAGGCCTTCAACCTCCGCGGTAGCAAGCACGACTGGGCCTACAAGTCCACCATGATCAAGCGCGATGACTACGAGCGCATCGAGAAACCCAACACCCGCGGCAAAGTCCTCGGCGGTTCGTCCTGCGCCAACTACTTCACCTGGATCCCAGGCTCTAAGCCTACCTTTGACGACTGGGAGGCTTTTGGCGGCGAGGATTGGAATTGGGAGGGTTGTGTGGAGTATCTTCGCAAGTGTGCGACTTATCATGATGAGGAGGGGCTTTATCCCGCTGAGCTGGGGAAGATTGGCTCGGGGGGACCTATTCAGATTGCGCATGCTGATTTGGTTCCTGAGATGCAGCCTTGGCGTGATGCTTTGACTGAAGCGTGGGTTTCCAAGGGTGAAGTTTTGACGGAGAATATTTACGATGGTGAGATGAGGGGCCTTACGCATTGTGTTGATACGATCCATGGGGGTCAGCGACAGGGAAGTTTCTTGTATCTCAAGAACAAGCCCAATGTCAACATCCTCTATGGCGTTCAGTCCAAGGAGCTGATCATTGATCCCCGCACCAACACTTGTCTTGGCGTCACTGTCATCAACCCTGATACCAAGGGAGAACTCAGCGTCTTCGCCGGCAAGGAAGTCATTTTGTCTCAGGGTGTTTTCGAAACCCCCAAGCTTCTCATGCTTTCCGGTGTCGGTCCCGCGCAAGAACTCAAGAAGAACGACATCAATGTCAAGCTAGACTCTCCTCACGTTGGCCAGCATCTTCTCGATCATCCTATCGTTCCTTTCGTTCTCCAAGTCAAGGATGGCTTCGGTCTGGAGGACTACATCCTTCGAGACGGTGCCGCCAACAGCGCTGCTATCGCTCAGTACAAGCGCGACAAGACCGGTCCTGTCAGCTCTGGTCTTCTCGAACTCGTCGGCTTCCCCCGTATCGATGAGCGTCTTGAGCAGCATCAATCCTACCGTGAAGCCAAGGCTGCAAACGGTGGTCTAGACCCATTCGGTCCCAAGGGCCAACCTCACTTTGAACTCGATTTCGTTGGCATGTTCAGCACTGCTTTCCAATGGCACTACCCCGTTCCTGAGAAGGGTAACTACATGACCGTCATCGTTGATCTTCTGCGTCCACTTTCTGAAGGTCAAGTTACGCTTAACAGCAACGATCCTCTTGTCCAGCCTAACATCAATCTCAACTTCTTCGGTAATGACCTTGATATTCTTGCTATGCGCGAGGGTGTTCGCTGGACTTACGATGTTCTTACCACCGGCAAGGGCTTCAAGGATATTGTGCTTGGCGAATATCCTTGGAGAATGCCCCTTGAGTCTGATGAGGAGATGAAGAGGGCTGTCCTCGATCGCAGCCAGACTGGTTTCCGTAAGTTCACTCTATCACTATTTGATACCTACATACTAACATGACTCACAGACCCTTGCGGTACTGCACGTCTCTCTAAGAACATCCAGCAAGGTGTTGTTGACTCTCGCCTTCGTGTTCATGGAGTCAAGAACCTCCGTATTGCTGATGCCTCGGTCATCCCTGTCATTCCTGACTGCCGCATCCAGAACTCTGTCTACATGATTGGAGAGAAGGTAAGATCCTTCCAACCCATTTCCAATGATTTCACTGACATGATTCATAGAGTGCCGATATGATCAAGGCTGATCATCCTGAGATCTTTGGACAGGAAGCTCCTACCAGGGCCAACCCATTCACTAGCCGCCTGTAGAGAGATATAGAAGTTTGATTAGAGGACTTAGATTAGAGCTTGTTCGCGCTTAGAGTAGCATATAGACTTGGATGATTTTACAACAGATCTTTTTCTTTTATTCTTTCGCTCTCCATCTTCACAATGCTGACACTTCGTGAACGGAGCCAAGTTCATCCACCAATCACAGCTCCTCGGCGCATGACTCACTCCACAATTGCATCATCTCATTCGCCCTCCAGCATCATTCAATGATGGCTAATTGAGGTTTCCTTTAAATGGTATAATAGACCTAGAGTCCCATGATTGCATCGCGCGTCTTACCTCGAGGCTCTCCTAACTAGTTCAAGTCTACGAAAAACTATTAAGAAAAATGGCATCGACAGCCCCGATCAAAGTCTTATTGCTTACCAAAACCTGCGGCTATCGTCATGACTGCATTCCCGCCATGATTTCAGCCTTCAACTCACTACCATTCTCCGTAAGCGCAACTGAAGATTCAACAGCGCTTCTCTCTCTTTCAGACTACGATGTCGTTGCCCTCGGGCACAACGCTGGCGATTATTTGAATGAAGAAGAAGTCACCTCTCTGTTAAATTTCGTCGAGAATGGCGGTGGTGTTGTAGGCATTCATGCTGCTACATCCGGCCTGAAGACAAATGCCAGGTATACCAAGATCTTGGGCGAGGTGTTTAATGGCCACCCGCCGCCACAGTGGATGACTCTTGTTGTCGAAAACCCCGAGCACTTCATCAACGGATATGAGTCTCTTCCTGGTCCAGAATCCGCACCAGAAGAAGCTCCTACCTGTCCTGTCAAGACAGAGTCACTTTCAGCGAGGCAGTTTCCGTGGTTTGACGAGGTGTATACTTTCAGATCTCACCCGCGTGTCGAAGGTCGTACAATCTTACTTTCAGTGCAAGAGGGAAACGAGGAGGGGGCTGAATCTGCTGGCTTTCCATTGTCGTGGACTCAGACGGTCGGAAGGGGAAGAGTGTACTACACTGCTCTGGGTCATTTTGATGAAGCGTATAAAGACACTTGGTTTATGGAAAGCTTGCGCCGAGCGTTTGTCTGGACTGCGAAGAAGGATTGAAGATATGCTCTTCAAACGAAGATATTGGTATACAAATGGGTGGGGTACCAAGGGCGCAGATAAACTCGAAATTTACTCCGATAGAGCTTTTCGTAATCTTAAGACCAAAGATGTTTCCAATAAACTATTTCGCACTGGAACGGCTTAGATGCGACCGTGGCTTCGGCCATGACTGTCGTCAAAATTGAGTTTCGAGGTGACCTGATCCCACCAAGTCGGGGTAATCCTTTCTCCCCTAGGTACGCAAGGTGAGTTGTTTTCGGCCATGTTCGATACTGTGTCGCCAAGCTATACTCACAATGCCTCGCCAAGCGAGACGCCTACTGTCGGAGGATCTGTTCCCTGCAGAGTCACTGATCTTCGCAACTCCTGCAACAAGAATAAACTCTATCGCTTCTCGCGGGGTCGCATTGCGGAGTTTCTCCAACGTCGGCTTACCACTTTCAAATGCATCCAAGCCAGCCAAGAAAGATAAGCAACGAGGCCAACAAGACCAGCAGCGGGAACTGTAGGATTGTGGATCAAGCGGGACGGAACAAGTCTTGGCCCGAGGGATCAATGCTTGATACCCAGTTTATATCGAGAACACAGCTACCGTCGGAGGAGTCTTTCCTGATGACTTCTTGGCAGTTCGGTCCAACTGAGTCAATCGTGTCTCAAGACGCGGACCAATCATGAAGTTTGACTCTGCACGCGTGAACAAGGAGAGTTACTTAACAGGGTAATGAGGCAGGCTGATCTTTGAGTGCGCCAGGATCAACAGCGTAAGTTGTCTTTAAAGGATGATAAACGCGCATAAGTCAATTTGTTAAACAGGGTATTCAATGTTTAATTGTTAAGCTTATCTTGAGATGTGCAGTGGTTGCTGAGTTGTCGGGATTGTAATGTGACGAGAACAAGACCCTATTGCCAGAAACAGCTAGCCTTGATTAGACGACGCGTCTCAACGCGTAGAGCATAACGCGTCTTACCCCAATATACACGATAACTACCCTAGGCCAACGTTGAACACACAATTTGCTCCAGGTTTTCTCCATCTCTCGCTTGCGAACACGGGGAAACTCTCAGCTCAAAATATTATAGCCTCCGCTCTTAACTCCAGCCAACAGTGACAATCATCCCGCACGCATGATCACGCCAAGCAATGGCTATACAGCTACAGTAATATGTCCTTGCTGACCACTTTTCATCACAAAAAACACTGGGGAGAAGTGAAGATCAAAAAGCCAAGATATCCACGGAAGACCCAATTTGTACAACCGATGAGGGTCCTGTAGATAACTCGTGATGACAATCGCTCTGGGCATTACTGGGATGAGGCATGAGATCAGCGTGCTTATTGTTGAGTTAATTTCACTCTATTTTGTGCTTTGAGCGGTATTTGGTCTTGTCGCTGCTGTGATTCGATGCTGGAATGTTTTGTGACATGCACAGTCTCACATTCAGCTCCTTGAAGATACGCTCGACACTGTGCCACAAATTCAACGATCGCCACGGCACTTTAGAATTCTGGAAAGAAAATACCAAAAGTTAAAAATATTCTAGAATTTTTCTTTCTTCGAGATAGGCAGTGGCGATAGCCTCACAGGGCGATATCATCTTGAACAACAATTATCCGCGTCCTATCCGATACCATTTTGCCACGAGTGACGGAATAGCCGCTCTCAGAAATTAATGACGTTGCTGTGAGAACTAAATCTTATCCAGAGCCTTACCCACTAAAACCCCACACACCTCGGCACTATTCCCCAATTATTCTCGGCGCGGGTTGAGAAATCACGAACAGCACAAAAACTTGGAGAAAAGGGGAGACTCTCTTTTTGCGGTGGGTGATATGATCTTACTCCGTATGGAGACTCGTTATGGTTATTCTCGGGTTGTTATTTTATCTGGAGTATGAGACGATACTCCGCAAGATCTTACTCCGATGCTTCATTTCGGTTATGTTCATGTTGCGACGTGCCGATCACACCTTGACGATCCCTTAGTGATGGCCAACTCTATCTGTGAACAGAAACAATCTTTCCTCAAAACATATTAATGCGGTGTACAAAGCCGTCTCCGTCATTTTCTCCAACTCGTATGAGGATTGATCTAGTCATGTAATGGTACACAACACGTACAGGGATAAAGAGCCGAGGGATGGAGCCTCTTGATTCAAGGGTCCTTGTCTCTATTAGGAAATTGTGAAGATCACCAAACGCCTATGACGTATCTCTCCCGCCAACGTCATTTTACCCATATTTAAAAATTTTCAACAATTATTATCACCAACACGATAACTCTCATTGATATTTGCTTAGTAGACCCAGTGTTTCTTTTCCCTTTTTACGTCAGCGGGGCGCCTGACTTAGCGTACCTCCCGCCAAGTGACGTTATTCGCGATAAAAAGGTACTGGCTAAAATCTCTTTCGGTTGGAGGCGACCCCTTCACATGTAGTTTATCTAAGGTTATCGGCTCAAGGGACCAGAGTTTTCTCCTCATCGTACTCCAAGTTTCTGCACCGTGCCAAGTTTTTGGGTCCCGAGTCATTTCTCGGCTTATCAAGTTGCATTTCTTTCTCCACTTGTATACTGTGACAATGAACTGAGGAAAAAAAAACATTGGGGAACTGTGGGTGAAGTGATCCACGTAGAGCTCCAGAGTTTACTTGGCGCTGGTGTTGCTGATTGTCCTTATAAAGGATTGTGAATCTCCCGGACTTGAGTTTGTGTTTCTGAAGTTGTTATCCAACATCAAGAGCTGGTCTTTTTAAGAAATCAGTCATCATGGTTCACGTCGACAACGAGCATGGTGTGCCGCACTACTGGGGCAAGACCGGCAAGGGTCTTCAAAAGCTCATTACTATAGTCGCTACTACAGACTTTCTTCTCTTCGGTTATGGTATGTTCCTCCAGGTATCTGTGCGTTTGAGAAAATACTAACGGCTGTGTTTCATGTAGATCAAGGTGTCATGTCCGGTATCATCTCAGCTCCCGCTTTCACAGACGATTTTCCCCAGGTTCTAGATGAGACCTACGAAGGCTTCGTCGTCTCCATCTACGCTGTCGGCTGCTTCCTCGGTGCTCTCTTCATTCTCAACTTTGGTGACCGTCTCGGTCGTCGCAAGTCCATCTTCCTTGGTGCTATTATCATGATCATTGGTGTCATCATCCAGATCGCTGCTGTCCCCCCTAGCGGTGGTGCTACGGCGCAATTCATCATTGGAAGATGCATCACCGGTATTGGCAACGGAAGTAAGTTCATCTCACCGTTCTCAGAAATGAATGCATGGATGCTAACGTCTCAGTCAACACATCGACTATCCCCACCTACCAGGCCGAGTGCAGTGAGTCTCACAACCGAGGCAAGCTCATCTGCATCGAAGGCGGCAACGTCGCCATCGGAACGTTGATCGCCTACTGGATCGACTACGGCTGTACCTATGGTCCCGCCCCCTTCGTCTGGCGATTCCCCATCGCTTTCCAGGTCGTCTTTGCTACCATCGTCCTCGTCATGATGATGAGGCTCCCCGAGTCACCTCGCTGGCTCCTCACCCATGGCCGTCGCGAAGAAGCAGCAACGATTTTAGCAGGTCTCAACGGTCAGCCCCGCGACTCCCACGATGTCACCACCCAGATGGCTACCATTGAGAAGGCTATCGCTGCTGCTGGCCACAAGGGCGGCAAGACTCCCTTCTCTGCTCTCTTCACTGGCGGCAAGACCCAGCACTTCCGACGTCTCATTCTCGGTGCCTCTTCTCAGATGATGCAGCAGCTCTCCGGTTGCAACGCCGTCATCTACTACTTCCCCATTCTCTTCCAGAAGTCCATCGGTACCGATCACAACCTTGCTCTCCTCCTCGGCGGTGTCAACATGATCATTTACTCCATCTTCGCTACAACCTCTTGGTTCGCCGTTGAGCGCGTCGGTCGCCGCAAGCTCTTCCTCATTGGAACAGTCGGCCAGTGCTTGTCCATGATCCTCTCCTTCGGCGCTCTCATCCCCGGTACTGCCTCTGCTTCCAAGGGTGCTGCCGTCGGTCTCTTCACTTACATCGCATTCTTCGGTGCCACCTGGCTGCCCCTCCCTTGGCTCTACCCCGCTGAGATCAACCCCCTCAAGACCCGCGCGAAGGCTAACGCCACCTCCACCGTCTCCAACTGGCTCTGGAACTTCTTCATCGTCATGATCACCCCCGTCATGATTCATGGCACTGGCACCAACGGCTGGGGCACCTACGCCTTCTTCGCTGCCATGAACGCCTGCTTCTTCCCCATCATCTACTTCTTCTACCCCGAGACTTCTGGTCGCTCCCTCGAGGAGATTGATCTGATCTTCGCCAAGGGCTACACTGAGAAGAAGAGCTACGTCACTGCTGCTAAGGAGCTCCCTCCTATGGAGGATCACGAGGTTCACGAGAAGGCTCGTGAGTATGGCTTCGGCAGTGACGATGATATCAAGGCGTCTCACTTCGAGTCTGAGGGCGACAACGGAGTCATGACTGACTCTGCTGTCTAAGGTCGAACAGGTATTCGACTAGCTTGCTGGAACCAAACCTTTTGCTTATTATCATGATTTGACGCATCTATAGAAGCTACGATTGTAGCTATGACCTTTTAGATACTCCCATGACTCTAGTAGTCTAGCATGAATACATATCTTATAGAAATTATCACCGTTTGATGTTTGTGATTGTTTAACTGAGACATAATTGTTAATTTTGTTGGTGCAAACTCACCAATAGCTAGGTCATTGCATCACCGTCAGTTTGTGCAGATCATCGGAAACTTATGCGTTGTATCAGCGCCTAATGCTGCAGGATGCAGTGACCGGACCAAAATTCGGTGAAATAGCCCATTGGCTGTTCGGGGACTTTCATCATCCCGTAGGGTCCTTGGTGGACCTTCGGTGTCGATCACGAGATAAGACTCTGAAGATAAGTAACGACCAGGAATGTCATACGGGGGATGCCTGTCAGCAGTAGCTGAGACACAATTGTCATCGCTTCCATTCTATCTACACGTCTATCCAACGAGCCATCCATGTCTGCGTAACCTGCGTCGCCTCATCAACGAGCCCCAGATCCAACAACAACTGTACACTGCCCCTCACCGCACTCTCAAGCGCACTGAAAATCCACGTATGCGTAAAAGTCGCAGCTTCTCCAATAAACACAGTATTGAACTCCGTCTGGTAAAACGCAGGTAGATATAAATGCTGCTGCGCAAAAATCTGCATCGTAAAAGCACCAGCATGATGCTCATCCTTTTCCCAACAATGACGTTTGTATGTGCCCACCCAGTTTTCTTCGACAACATCGCCGTGGATTTCGATAAGGGCATTTTTTATGTAGGCTAGATGTTCCTCCTCGGACATGGCGCACGCGACCGTTGCTTCGTAGTCGGAGAGATAAGATGCCATCATCGTCCCAGGGCCTGTCGAGTTGATATGCCATGAAGGATAACAGACCTGGCCTAGCTGAGGGCTGGTGATACGAGTGCAGCCGCCAAAGATAGGGCGATCAAGATGTTCCCAGAAGCGCGTCTTAAACTGAACAGCGACCTTGCAAGCGTTGGCAAACAAGGTCCTATCGATTGCGCGCTTGAGAAGACTTGAGTATCGCGGCATCTTCCAAAACTTCATCAAGTTGAGCGGTACACTGTTGAGAACATAGTCAAAGTTCTCTACATTGTTCGGCGTGCTGAAAGGTTCAGAGCCCGTAGGTTTCCAAGACACAGAAAGAGTTTTATTCTCGTTGTAGTGTAGACCGTTGACTTTGGCGTTGTACTGAACTCTGTCTTTGATGTGCGGCTCAAATGCAGCAGGTAATCGGCTCAGCCCACCTTTGATGGTGACCCATTTACTAGCGAGGAAGTAAATGGTTTCGTATTCCCACATAGGCCAGTAAATATGTGAGGGCGTGACTTCATCTGTTGTGTTGAGGTCTGCCTTGATCACATCTCGAAGGTAAGAGACCTCAGAGTAATCGAATGCTCCATCCTCTTTGGCTTGCTTATACGCTTTGAAGATATTGGTCGCAGACATACGAATTCGCTCGGGAGTAAGGCCTTTGAAGTCATCCAAAGCCTCGATAGCTTCCTCAGCGGCTGTCGCATTATGGTACTCAGCCGGGTTTCTGTATGCTGGGTCACTCGCCACTTCAGCCTTGGTAGGCCATGAACCATCTGGGCGTCTGAAAGGCGTATCGACAGGTGTATTCGGAGAACTTTGGATCCAGTCCCAGAACTCGACTTGGAGTGATTTGTTGCCTGCGTTCATTCCGTTGAGAACATCAGCTAGTTGGAAGATCATTCGCTGATCCATGAAGGGAAATGTCTCGTTTGTCTCTGAGTCGGTGAGCTCGTACGGAAATCTCATGGGTCCAAGTTCATGGTATTGACCGTCTTCTGGTGAGGTACCGTTCAAGTAAACAGTTCTGACACGCCCTCCAATTCGTTCGGAGGACTCGAGAATTTTCCAGTTGTGGATGCCAACAGAGTCAAGAATGAGCTTTGGAATGAGTCGTTAGCCTCGTATCTGGGATGAGGGCGCATCACTCACCGAGGACAAAAGACCAGACATGCCACCACCCAAAATCCCGAAGGTCTTGTTCTTTGTAGCGGCAACAAAAACTTCATCAGGTTGCTTCTGCTTGAGATATGCAACGCCATCGAACCATAGACTATCGTCACCAGCAACGTCCGCAAACGATTTCTTCTTCTCGCCTCGACGTGCAAGGCGTTTGACAACGTCGAGCTTCTCAGACTGGCCGATGAGTTCTCCGTCCAAGAAGGCGCTGAGACAACCGCCAGAGATATCGTCCGTCGTCAGCCAGACAAATCGCGTTGGCCGCTTGTCCTGGTGATCAAGATGGCACTCTGCTAGAGGATGCTGGCCAACATGCGTCGACCCGATATGATGCACAGTCTCTGAGACAGTTACCCTGTCACCGCATGCACCGTAACTCATCACCAGGTGCCCGTCGACATCACCACTGTATTCCACAACAACATTTTGTGCGCTGCCGGGGCTAACTTTTGAGGGAGATATGAACTTGACAGACGGGGAGTTGAGGGGTACTGCTCCAGCAAGTAGCACCAGACTACTCGCTAGGGGCCATAGAAAAGCAGAACTTCTCATTTTCAATACTGAAAGAGGTAAAAATGCAGAATGGCGGTAAAGCCCACGGATACAGGGACATGGCCATGTTTAAATGGCTTCACAGCTGCCATTCTTGTCTTAGGACCCGGATCCATTAATTGAACCCGACTCCCTGTCGGTATAATTCTTACCGACCATGCTTGGTAATACTGCAAAGAAATCCCTCGCGATGCTATCGTGACCGACACACTGCCAAGCAACGGCTTAACTAGATTTATACCATTTCTCTGGATAAAAGTTAATTAGAGTTGCAAGAACAAACAAGCTTATTGTTTAGCGCAATGCATGTTCTGCGTGGTCTTGAGATAAGAGATACGCCGTTGAGATGGGTAGCTTGAATAGGCAAGGATATTCCCGAACTCGGCCGCTTATCAGTTCGGTGCACTACTCCGATTCGTTTGATAAGATCCAGGAACAGGGGCATAAAGAATGATAACGGCTTTTGCTCCAAGTTTCGGAGTAGTAACCTTGATGGTTACCAAGGGCAAGGGCAGAGTCCCAGTCGATGGCATTGAAAATTTTAGTCCAGGAGCTTGCGGGTTAAACTGCCTTTTACGCTGCGACGACCGATTGGAACCATAAGACTGTCATATACTTAAGCTCTATAGGTATAGTGCAAAACTCTATCATCATTCACAAGACCACTGAAAAAAGAAGATTTCACTCAAATCACACCTTGACACCTTTGTTCGACATAGTATCCGAACTCGACGCCCGTCGAAAAGAAGACCTGACCGACAGCATCGCGCCAAATTTTGGACCCGACGAGTTTTAAGCTATGCCAACCGGCGAATAGAGCTTGATGCCCTCGCTGGCATTGGGGAGTGACATA
This sequence comes from Fusarium pseudocircinatum, assembly GCA_013396035.1. NCBI lineage: Eukaryota > Fungi > Ascomycota > Sordariomycetes > Hypocreales > Nectriaceae > Fusarium > Fusarium pseudocircinatum. The sequence continues at coordinate 72,390 of JAAOAS010000295.1, forward strand.
CCGCACCCGATGAGGATAATACCCATTATCACCGGCAGGCCCATAGTGAAGTAGACGACTCCCCGAAACAAGCAGAGCCAGACTACGAACCAGGTAAAGGCGTCCCGGCCGACAAGACGACCGTTGAGGGAGACACCAGGGTAAAAAACCCACTGACCAGAAGTATCAGGTCAACGGCGCCAACAGCCTCATACATAACCCAATTCCCCGTATCACCCGCCCAAGGCAAGATTTGTGAAAGACTTTTGGAAATAAACCATGGCCCACGCCAGAATCGGCACAAAATAGACAACGACGAAGAAACTGGCGCAATTCAGCGAAAAGCTGATTCCTTTCATCCGTCGACTGATAGAGTTGTACGCCAATGCTGTTCCGCCGCGGTAAGCGTTCCCTGCGGCAATTTCAAGGGCGGCCATTGCGGGAATGGCCAGGAGGAAGATAGCCATCAGACGGCATGAACCAATGCAGACTGTGGTAGTTGTATACTTGCGATGAACACCGTAGCATGTTTGCCATTCCTACTGCTCCACCGCACGATGCGGGGATGTAGGCTGATCGCCATGGCCATTGATCGCGACCGTCTCCTGATTGCTAAGGAGGTATGGCTATCAAATTTCCAATCTTGCGCAGGACATTCATCGTCAGAGAATATTACGAGAGTCCAAGTTACAATGAGAACAAGAGGGGAGTGAACCTGGAATGAAGCAACGGCCTCAACTGGCACTGTAAACAATCGCAGAGATCTTGGTCGCGTGCTCGCAAGGATACGCCCAGCGATCAATGCGTCGGCCTAGAAACGTGCTTGCCAGTCGCTGCTGATTGAAGTTCTTATCGATGTGGTTGGAAGAATGAAGTGTTATTTGCAGTTGAGACTTGTGGCTGAGAGCTTGGTCCGGCTGAAAGAACTTAGTGGCTGGGAGAAAGATGCCATGATTGAGGATATGAAAGACTATAAACACAGTTCAAGAGATGATAGGAACAAAATATAAATGTACAGACTTATTGATCGTAAGAGAAAACATCATAGGAAAAGCAACGCCCTTGACCAAGACCACTTCAGCAACAATGTCCGCTATCAAGTCTATCATCTTTTCCAGTCTGCTCCTAGAAGCCGTCCAAGCGTAATTAGACACTCTCCCCATTTATGAAAGGACCAGGACTAATCTTCGACTAAAAGTGAGGACCACAGCACGCACAACTGCTGTAGCAACTGGGCCAAAGTACCAGGCAGTGTATAACGGATGGGGTTTCAATTGGGGACTTACCCATATTGTGTGCAACAACTTTCCCAGCAGTGCAGTAAGCACTCAGACTGTCTCTCAGCATTTACATAGCTAATATAACTATTAGGCTAAATAGGACAGACGGACCTGTGACGAGCAATGCAATGGGGCTATTAGTAGGAGTACCTTTATGTCCCAGTGCCATGGTGCTGGAGTAGCAAATAGACATACTCGTGATCAGATTGGTGCTGGATATCGTGGTACTTTGTGAGGGTAGAGGTAGAATAAATAGCTAATAAAAGTAAAAGAAATATATAAATACTATCTATCTATTAGTATTAGTATATAACTATATAAGTTTAAAAAGTTTAATAATACTAGAAGATTGAGCTATTTGATAATATAATAGATCTTTATTTATTTAATAAGAGGGCTTATTATATTAGGCTGGCATATATCTACTGGCAATACTGAATCCCGTGAGCTTATTTATTACTGTCCCGCCCGCACTCCACCTACAGGTTAGAGATATGGTTAGCGTAGGCGCGTACGCCACAAAAATAAATACGCCATGACCCACACAACCTCGAACTTAGCAGGCTAGGCAGGTAAAGAAAGCTTCCGCGGGTAGTTAATATATCCATTGGAGACTTAAATCCTCCGAATTCTTTGTGTGATTTCGGAGATAACAACTCCTCCCAGCTGGTAACACCGGCGCGAAGGAAGAAAGTTGGTAATCTCCGTTAGATATTTAACCGCCAAGATATCAAGAGAACTCAACTGTCCTGTCAAGCACCCTACTGTTTGCAAGTCAGTCACACTTCTACAGTGAAGCAATCTGGTCTACCCACGAATTTATCATCATTTTGTTACGCCTGTTCTGCTTTGCGCAGAACTCGGTATGTTCAAGACTGCATCATTCGTACAACCTTTCAACAAACTCCCTTTGATTCTTCGAACTACCGCAAGCATGAGTACCATCATACGCAACACCGCGACCCCAAAAACAGTCAGCTTTCCATGTGGGGGTGACCATATCGTTGGCCACCTCTACCTACCTGAAAATCTTGACCCCAACCAACGCTACCCAGCAGTGGTGGTAGGGGGGTCAATGGCCAGCGTGAAAGAGATGATGGCAGGAACTTATGCAAGCGAATTGTCACGACGGGGCGTGATTGGCCTCGCTATCGATTACCGCAATTATGGCCAAAGCGGTGGTGCTTTTCGACAACGTGAAGATCCCGAGTCCAAGGCCGCAGATCTCGCAGCTGCCATCAAATTCCTATCACGTCGCCCAGACGTGGCAGGGACTGGCTTGCTTGGGATATGTACTTCGGCGGGTAATGTCCTTTACCCGGCGGCAAGCGATCCTAGTGTCAAAGCAGTAGCAACCGTTGCTGGATTCTTCCCGTCTGCCTCTGTTGCACCTCTTTTACACGGCGGAGAGGAAGTCATCAAACTGCGGCGCGCCCAAGGCCAGGAAGCGATCAAGCTATACAATGACACGCAAGAGATCAAGCTCATCAAGGCCTATGGAGGCTCTGCAAACGAGTCAGCCAGCCCTGGGCAGAAGCCGTATTACGAGGACGTGACGCGTGGCAATATACGCCAGTGGCGCAACGAATTCGCCGTGGCATCCTGGGAAGCTTGGATCGACTGGGACCCTGTAGGGCAAGCTTCACTTGTTCAGGCGCCTACGCTTATGATACATTCTGAAAAGGCCGCCTTCCCAAATCAAGCGCGTATGGTTTATAGCAATCTGAAGTCGCAAAAGGAGATAGTATGGATAGAAGGAGCTCATTATGACTTCTATGATGATGCAGAGGTAGTACGCTCTGCAGCTGACAAGTTAGCTCAGCACTTTCATACCTACCTCAAGTAAGAATTATAGAAACGCCATTCGGACAAACCACCCAAATTAGACCAACCTTTGCGGCTGGTCGACGCGCTGCATATTGTGACTTATCTAGTGAAATGTTTTAATAGGAAAGAAAATAATATAGAAGCCATTCTCCTTTGCTCTTAACTAAATCTAATTACCTCCGATCTTTTTCTACCTTATTGTTACTGCATACAACTCCACCACGAAAACTATCCCCTACCTTTTCTAATTGCCAATTAGCGCGTTATCCTTGCTTATATATGGGTGCTCGCTGTTTCACGACTTGTGCGCAGACTTTGTTATAGCAACGTTCATCCAATTATATCCTCGCGAGGTTTGATTAGTAACCGGTGAATAAGAAGGCAGTAGCTATGCGGTACTAAGAACTCTTCTACTAGGATCCTTCTTGGTAAATAATAATTTGTAGTAAGATATCGCGTTATACGCTATAGTATAACTACTATCGCCAGTATACTAAGCACCATTATAACTCATATAAATTCACAAATCTGTGGCTATCAAGTCGTTCAAGCAAAGTTTTGTGTATTTGCCTTCAATACAAGACATGAGCGTCGATAGGCATTATGATCACTAATAATAGCCTTCCTCGAGGGATGGTCTTGTATCAGAAGCTAACAGAGCCCTTATGGTACCTCCCCAAGGAGATCGTCTCATAATAAAGTTCTGATGTGATCCACTAAAGATGAGCTAAACCTAAGAATAGAAGCGGAAAGAATGCACGGAACAATAGAAAGGATAAGAGAATACTTTCTACTCCTTCATTCCGACCAACTCCAGGGACTTGGTCCATAGCCTGACCTCCTTCCCTTCATCATACGTCCACGAGCCATATCCTGGCGCCCAAGGTCCAGCAGCAGAATCCCACGGCTTAGAAATCTGGCAATCCTCAAGGTACTTGCCACCTTGCCCTTCCAGAGCTTTCGATGTAGTAGCCCATACCGTGGTGCTAGCCCCTTGTTCAACCGTCTTGAAGATTTTGGCGAGAGTCGAGTCCGATTGGCTTGCCGTAACTTCCGCCTCAGACATGTGCTTGTATAAGCCAGTACCAGTAGGACCAGGTTGAACACTCCACGCGTGTAGGCCATTACGCCCATAGAGGCGTTCAATGTGGTTCGCAGTCCAGACATTGGCTGTCTTGCTCTGCGCGTAAGCAACCCAAGGGTTATAGTCGCCATCAAGGCTCAAGTTGTCAAAATTGACCTCAGCTGAGCGATGCGCGATTGAAGATAGAATAATGACGCGAGAATTGAAATCGGCTGTAGAGGAAGATAACATGACTGGCTTCAACAGCTGGAATAGAAGGAAATGGGCGAGGTGATTCGTTCCGAACTGAGTCTCGAAGCCATCAGCAGTTTGACCTTCCGGCGTCATCATTACACCAGCATTGGCAACAAGGACGTTTAGCTTGGAGCTCTTTGACATAAATTCGGCGGAGCAGGCTCTCACACTTGCCATGGAATTCAAGTCAAGCTGCAGGAGATGAACACGGTCACAGAGGTCGCCAAGGGCAGACCTCGCCTTGTTCAAATCTCTGGCGGTGAGGTACAGGCTGGCGCCGGTGGATGCCAGGGCACGCGCTGTCTCAACACCTAGGCCAGAGGAGCAGCCGGTAATGAGAATGACCTTATCCTGCCATTTCCCTTCAAGCCCCTCGTCCTGGATGATTTGAGAAGCAGTAGGGCGAGCATCACCGGGTCCAGCTGGGGACTCATGGATTTGGGCATATCGAGAAGTCATAGTGATGACAGAATGGGATTTAGATATAAGGCTGGGAGCGAAGAAGCTTAATAGTTGTTGTTGAGGACTTGAAGGAACAGTGGTGAGGATAGACGAAATTCTCTGTTGCGCAGTCCTGTCATTTTATACAGGAGGAGGCGGAGTTTGCGAAACTCCGCTGATGGTGCTCTAAGTATCTATCTATGTGCCTAATATCGGTGTCTCCTGCCGAAATACCAATTGGCCAGCCATTAAGTGACGGAGAATAACTCTCAGAGTGTAATTATTCAGCACTCTAGACTCTTCTTAGCTAACAGAGAGCAGAGCGGGGATAGCGTCCCAAATCATGCGTAGCCACGAGTCCAATGATACAAGGGACATGGATGGGCCAAAGGTAATATTATGCATATTATTAGCAGTAAAGAGATGAGAAAGTTGGGAAATCGTGAAGGAAATCGTGTTGGGGGGATTGCAGTACTTACCAAATTCAGTGCCCCATAAATTGTCAGACTAAAGTAGCACCAAGCCGTACCGGGCTAACATTACCCCGTGCTGAGTTATGCATATGGAGTGGGGACAACTTCTAATCACAAAAACCGAGCTTACCCAAAAACAATCAAAAGCTGGTTGAAATAGACCCAGTTGCGGACCTTGTATCTAGCCATGCAGTCCGCCAAACGTCAAGGGCAATAACGAAAATGTAGCATTTTGGCCACGAGCCGATTTTGTCCTGGACAGTAGAGCCACAGCGCTTTCGAACTTACAACCGTTCTTGAGAACAGAACCTTCACCCCACAGCTCTATCGATGTCAAAACCCCTATCATAATTTTTCTACTGCCTTTAGCGTGAAACAAAGATCGGGAGGTCTAAGGTTGTGTCACCATCGGGTATGTATGTATGGCAAGTCTGAGCAAGTTCGAGACAAGAGGGAGGGCGACGTTACTAGAGCAAGCTGCAGCTCACATCCTGGCGTATCTACCAACAAAGCATGGCATCAAACTTCCTTTGAGAGAATCGCCAGTCTCGCCTGACAGAGCTTAGCTTGTAGTATGACATGTCGAGCCGCCAGACTCTTGCGGCTGGGCTAGGCGCTAATCTATCAGACATCAGCTCCATTATACCGCACTTCACGATTGTAACTGTACTTCGCCATTGTGAATTGGGGCAATATTCTATCTGGACTTTATAATTCTAGCTGCCCGGTCAAGCTAGCAATTGTTTAGTCATTATGGTATAATCTAGGTTGTTACCTAGATGTGTTATTTGCAGTTGAGACTTGTGGCTGAGAGCTTAAAGCAGACAGAACTTAGCCAGGCCAAGCCTTGCATTATCAGTACCGATAGGTTTATAAAGTCACTAAAATTAGCACTATAACGTATCGATTGTGCTTTAGGTCACGATTGGATCAGCCTTGTTCACTCAGCTGGGGACGAATACTGAAATGCATCACGCGACGAGAACTTGCATGAAACCTCGACCTCATTGGTTCAGTCGTCGATTTTCAACCCCCCGGCATTGCCACTGAAGTTGGCTTACTCAACTCAGCCTCATCATCCATACCCCGCCGTAAATCTTACGGCGATCAAGAAATATCACGTTGCGATGTCAGAAGCGAATATTTGTCTGATTTGACTGGACCAAAAACACACCATGGAACCAGTCGGACTTGCAGTAGGCCTTGTTGGCCTTTTCAGCACCTGCATGGATGTTCTACAGCGAGTTGACTCGTACAGAACAGCTGGTCGCGATTCGCGACAGCTCGACGCCCAGCTCAATGCGACCATGCATCTGTTCGAGCGATGGGGTGACGGTGTCGGCATCAGCAAAGGCAAGCTCTCGGACAACCATCACCCAGATCTTGATAACCCGCGTACGCATGCAGTGGTCCAGGGTCTGCTGAACAGTATCAAGGATTTCTCCACGACGTCGAATGAACCCCCGAGCCCCAAGGGTCTTCAGAAGACCCCGTCCTTTCCAATATCGGGAGATGTGTCATCGCATGGCTCCAAGATCTCAAGGTGGCAAAAGACAGCATGGGCGCTGCGCGGGAAGCTGAAGCAGACAAGCCATGTTCAAGCGCTTGCAGGCCTGGTATCAGATCTCTATAATGTTGTTTCCCCCGACACTACGGGCTCGAAAGCCTTGACACGAACGTCAAGCTTCAAGGATCTATCGATAAACGCAGGGGAACAACCATATGCTGTCGAGGTTCGAGAACTACTGCAGAAGATTGAGGAGGAGATGGAAGGCAAGTGACTTTTTGATTCTAAAATCGCGAGTCGGACTAACGTCTCCAGCTGATAAAATACGTGATTTGCACCTGTGGCTTGGTGCGCCACCGCCAAATGACGTGTTCAGCGACTCAAGTGAGAAGCGTGTTAAAGAAACGTGTGAATGGATTCTCCATCGCGACGAGTTCCTGCAGTGGCAAAAGCCTTCTTCATCAAGCAAATTGCTCTGGATCAAAGGCCCTGCTGGGTTTGGAAAAACGGTTCTTTGCGCCAGAATTGTTCAAGAGCTTGAAAAAACAGCACAGGAGCTCGTCGCATACTTCTTCTTATCGTCAAGATACGATGGGCGCGACGACCCTTTCTCAGCTATCCGTGCATGGCTGACTATGATGATCCAACGCAGTCCGGGGGCTCGAGATATTGTGGCCAAGGCCCGGCTATTACAGCATGAGCCACTAGCCAGCCAGGCATCCATACTGCGAGCTTTTCGCGAAGTTATTGTGGGCGCTCCAGGCTGCATTCTGGCTCTGGATGGGTTAGATGAATCTACTGGGATGGCCAACAAAGACAAAAGGTCCGTCCCTCATTTTCTTCAGGAGTTGCGAATAGCCACCACCAATACTACAGCCAAGATCCTAATCTCAAGTCGTGGCGACCCCCTCATTCACCAATGTCTTTCGGATTTCGCTGGATACAGCGAGTATGCCATCCATCCAGACGACGTTGGGCCAGACCTCATGGCATACTCAACTGAACTTGTCAAGGCGAAGCTACCAAATAAGGACGAACTAACGAGAGCATCTATTGCCTCAAAAATGAAAGACAGAAGCGAGGGCCAGTTCCAGTGGGTTAAGCTTCAAGAAGGATCTCTGAGGAAGGGACGGAGCAGAAAGCAACTTGAACGAGAGATTGATGAGACTCCTTCTGGTCTTGACAGTCTCTACGATCGGGAATGGAACAGGATCAACGCAATGGGGGACTCGGATAAACTTAGAGCTCTTTCATTACTGCAATGGACCGCGTTCGCGTTCAGGCCGTTGACAGTTTACCAAATAACCGAAGCCGTCCTTATAACAGATGAAATGGACGAGTTGCCTTTGGATGAGATGCCAGATTGTGTGGATCAGGATTATGTTGATAGCATGATCCTAGAGCTTTGCGGATCACTCATTGAAGTCAGGCGCGTCTCACCGTCTGAGAGTACCGAAAACCCCGAACATATCCATCAATCAGAAGAGGATTCTATTGGCTTACAAGAGGTTCACTTGTCACACTTCTCTGTCAAAGAATACCTCCTCCTCAAGACCTTTCCCGGAACTAATGCGTTGCTCTCAAATGAGAAACTCCGCGTCAGCAACGAAGAATTCCACAATGCTACTCTCGCAAAACATTGTCTCCGTTTCATGAACATGCGTGGAGCTTTTGAAGGCTTGGAGATGAACAAAATTGAGGAATCAGGAAAGCAGCATTTCATCTTCTACGCTGTGGATTTCGGGTATCCACATTGCCGAGACGTCAAAGCCATTGATCTGGAGTTACACCAGGTAATCATTGCTTCCATGGATGGTCGAAACAACAACTGGAACTTCATGAAAGACTTAGTGGAGACCGAGATCTTCGGTGATGACCCTGATCTTCAAGACAGTTCAATAAGCCCTTTTGTACTTGCAATCTTCTCTAAAATCACAGACGCCGTGGCGCACTTCATACGAGAAGAGAGCTTAGACATAAATGATCGATCATTTGGCAATTCCACTCCCTTGTTCTGGGCTTGCTGTTCTGGCAACAAGGATATTGTTGAATTACTCGTTGACAGTGGCGCAGACATTAATGCAAGATGCCACCAAGGTCGAGTACCACTGCATATTAGTGTGGGAACTGGGAATCACGGAATTACAGAACTTCTCATCTCGAAAGGCGCAGATGTCTCTGTGGTCAACGAGGAGAGACAAACACCTCTTGACATCGCTTTAATGGATGTCAATACTAAGATAGCTCGGCTGCTTATCGACAAGGGAGCTGATGTCGCCTCTGAAGACAATTCTGGTCGTAATCTTTTGCATCTTGCCTGTGGGTCAGGAGATCTGGATCTTGTCAAATTTATCATAAATGCATCCCAAACGCAAGCCCTCGAAGGGGTGCTTGACGATGCTGACCACTGGGGCTCCACGCCTTTATCCTTTGCAGCAAGATTTGGTCGCGTGGGCATCATTAGGGTACTCATTGATACAGGCGCTGTAGCGGTCGAATCCAGCGATATATTCGGTAGAACAGCGAAATTTTGGGCCACAAGCCGCGGTCACGATACAGTTGCGAGGCTACTATCTAAACCAGATGGGCATCGAAATCTGGGAACTGGCATCAAGGAGGTCGCTGTCCAGGAACAGAGCCGAGACATGAGGGCCTACTGCGACATATGCTGGCTGTCTATCTATGGTCAAGCCTATGCCCACTGTGGAATTTGTAAAGGGGGGGACTTTGATGTATGTTCAGCTTGTTTACGTCTTGGTGGGCATTGTTTTGACGAGACACACAAGTTGGTTCCTGCTGAAGCTGAAGCGGGAGATTGAATAGTTTCCTATGATGATCTCTTACTGGCTGCCAATCTAATGAGACTTCTATATAAAGTGATAAATTTTAGGCTGTCGAATGTAACATAAAATGGACTGCTAGGATAGTGTTGAAGTCCCCACAGATGTACTTGTCTCTTGTGCAACAAAATACATCATGTTTATGCGTTTTTTTAGTGGCGACTAGTGAAGTATAAAATGAAGGTCTCAACCGAGTTACTAATAGAACTCATTTTCGGCTTCACATGTTTTATGAACACGTTGATAGTAGCTGATATGCGGCTTTTGTTGGTCCTTCACCATGGGCGCTGTGGAGACTTTGACATGCTATTTTTGCAGGAATGGAAAGTTGTTATAAGGCCACAGGGATCAGTAGTTCTAGAAATACTTGTCCCGTAGATTTACTTCCCTCATTGTAGACTTGTAACTCGGTTAGCCAAGGTAATTCATCTGTTCGATCCTGGCACAGTCGCGAACCCTTGTGGATATCATTTCCATCAAACGAGGGCTGATGGCTTGTCTTAAAATGGCTTGATACTCGCTTTAATCACATCAGTCCTTAGCAGCCAACATGCAGATAAAAGGCCATTCATGTAATTGACTAAGTATTTCATGGTAGTTGCTTTCATGGATGGCATTCCTTCAAGCTTCGTAAATAATTTGCTCAAAGAGGCACGGTTAACACATCATGTGATATTGTTGACCTATAAGTACTTGTCGATAGACATGAGTTTACTCAGTGTCCCTACCGACTCCCAACCACTTTGCAGCCTTTTGCACCACAGAGCCATAGGCCGGACTTGCCATCGAGCTACCGAGATGAAGTTGAGTTCGTCCATCACCCTCTATGGTAGTGAAGTCCTTGAACACTGACCGCCATGCTATAGTTTCGTCCCTCATAACCACTTTGCTGGCCGGTAGCATGGTGAACGCCAAGTATACCGTCGAAATCCCAGAAGATGCTGTTTGGGTCACCAACTGGGACGAGCTGCAAGCTGCTCCTCGATTCGCGGGAGTTCTCCTCCCCAAGTACGGAGGCTTCGTTATTGAAGTCGATGAGAAGATAGTCTTGGCTACGGATGAACAAATGAGCAAGAAAGTGCTTGACTTGCTTACAGATTTGGAGAAGAATGAGCCGCAGCCTGAAGACGAGCAGACTACTCCTAACAAGAGAGATGTAGAGATTCGAGGCTACGGAAATAGATGTTCTCATCCTCCTTGCTTTGGTCCGGGGCTTTGCTCTCAGTACTCTCATTGTCATGTGTGCGCTGGTCTTACTGGCGTGGTTTTCAAGAGAGGCCGGTGCATTTGAACCTGTCATCTACCTGGTTGGATGTCAACGGGGGCACTAAAACCTTGCGGCGTTATGGCTGCACAAAGAATTATTTTGGTGTTTTTCAACTAGGAATAGACAAAATCTGGATTTTCAGGATAACGGAACTTTTTGAGAACCACGCTAGTAAAAAGCATTACGTTTTGATCGGGCCATGTTCTTCCAATTGTTGGTTAGGTGGCTGTTGGTTGGTCCTACAGCAGGGATTAAAAGACAGTCATCACATGCCTACCTGAATGATGCAGCAGGGCCCGAATGATTCGTAAGACCGACTCCACCAGGTGCATCTAGAATCTCTAGATCAAATTCAAGACAACTCTCCTCTTCCAACTTTTATCCTCACAGCATAATCCTACAGACCATGTCTCAACCCAATACAGACAGACATGAGCCAACCGATCCAGAAGCAATATGCTGCAACAGTGAAGAAGGCATCGCTTACAAAGACTTTTCACCTGAACAGAAAGAAATAAGCGACATTCTACGCAACATGGATCGCGATCCTGATCTACTAGGTCTCGCAGACCTCGGCAAAGACGGAGTTTTCCGCTTCCTCGACGCTGACCGCAACATTCACTACGCTATACCTCTGCGACCTGCACTTATCAAAGCCCTTATTGATCGTCTACCTCATGACCCAGAAGTTGAGAAATTCTGGCGTGGTGTCGATGGGACGAAAGTGCCTGAAGAAGAGTGGTATAATCCGGCAGAGGGGATACTTCCTCCGCCGTTGACGGAAGAGGAGAGGAGGGAGGAGAGGGAAATTATGGAGAAGAATAAAGATAAGATTGATCAGATCCGTGAGGACCTGAAGAATGGAATCCATCGCAAACGGCTTGTGTTTATAGAATCGGATAATAAGCTTGAGTAGATATAGTGTTTCAAGAAGTATATAGATAAGAGTCTAGAGTAGTAGTACACTGATACCTATACAGTGTTAAAATGTTTCCCTGATTCAGTTCTCAGTAGCCATGGTAGATCCTTAGCGAGAACAAAGACTGCTCTAAGAACAACTAACCCCAATGCACATAAAGGCCCCAGAATAGACAGAACTGTAAAGCCATATGATGCCCTTTGGAAGCTTTCATTTCCTTGTAGTCGATCAGTAGCAAGACCAACTTGCATTGCAGTTAGTACTAGAGCAATGAACACCGTGGATGCAGCTAGCCATGATAAATTATCTTTAAAGAAATCCTCATAGTTGCGCCATTCTCGGTAGTATGGATTGAAGCTTGGTATGCTGATCAACCGGCTGATTGTGTTGATTCGAGATAATCGAAGCTCAGCGCGTAGGAATCGAGGGTGAATATTCTCGTCTTTATGAGATTCGAGGAATTCCGCTGCAAACTGCTTCCATTCCCGCCATTTTATAGTCGCGTCATTCTCATCCCGTGGCAGAAGGCGGCATTCATTGGCGATAGAGAAGTCGACTTCCGAGGATATAAGACAGACGTACGAATAGAGGAATCCCAAAGCGACTCGTTGCAGATTACGCTTGCATCCTCGGATCGTGGCCATATCACTGGAAGAAGCGTTGCAAGCACAATCCGTAACGTCGCAACGTAGATGTTCCTTCCAAAATGTACTATGCAAGAGAAACTTTGGCAGAGGTTTGATGAACACGCGCCCGTTATTTTGCCATAGAAGGTGTAGGTCCATCTTGTCCGCAACGGCGATATGCCGACCCATAGCCAACTGCAAGTGCAGTCGATGGACGAGCCGTTTGGCGCCAGCAAACCATAGATAATTTAAGAGCCCTTCAAGGTCTCCCAGACATAGCTCGGACTCCAAAAAGCGTTGAACATCGTGAGCAGGTACCCCAAGAGTGCGAAGCTTTGTATTTCCATATTCCGCGTAGTGATGAAAAGAAGCTGGCAGGGAACTCAAGACATCATCCTGTTGGTTATTGCCGCTACTGAAAAGGTCGGTCGTGAACTATTTTATAGATAAGAAGGCTGCGCTGTGAGGAAGACATGATTCAGGGTGATGGCTTACAGGGCAAGGGTTAGGGAGTTCCTTAGGTGGTTCTTCCGCCATGATGAACGAGCCACGAGCACAGCGGTTGTATCAGTATCGTGTGTACGGATTAGGACCCGGAAATATTATTCTCATGTGGGGAATAATACCAGGGCTGCGAGATTTATTCAGTAAACCACGGGGGCGCCAATTAAACATCACTTGTTTTTCGCTCTGGAACGGATTCCCACTCAAATATAGTGCCTCATCAGGGCCAGTCCAAAGCGTTACAGCCACATTAATTATACTATATTACGATCTCATTCATTACTCTTCGTAAGTCCGAGACCTCTCCCGGTCGAGCTCCTTTCCACCAATGGATCTTTGACAAGATCGATATTCAGCTGCAAGGTTGTTGGCGGATGTAAATGATCCGATCCCTGTGCTCTGACCTCGGTGACTTATCACCTAACAGATTGTCCCGCTCCTTGGCGCATTTCAGCCGCACCTCAATCAGCAAAGATCAGCTGTGCTAGACATCATGCCATTATTGACCAGCTTTGGCACATGCAACTACGTACTATTCATATGAGTTATATGCCACCTTTGCGGAGTAGTTAAGAAATCGATCTGTTGACCTGAACTACAAGCATGGGCAAGGTTCTTTGAAGGGAAACCAAGCCTGTCCTCGAGCAATGTACCGTACGATAAAGCAACAACAGACCAAAGACATCTTCTTAACGGGGCTGCTTACGGAGATGAATTCGACATGGGTAGCACCAGACCGTTTCTCGACAGGTACTTCGCAGACGGGTCATGAAAGGAACTGGGGTTACACAAACAATACCTGGCGGGACGGAGTACTCCGTGTATCCGAGCAGCACAAGCCAAACTGAAGGCCAATCAGGCTGCACGGAGTGTCCAAGCTCAATGCTGATTGGGGGCCTCATTTTGTTTTGCGGATTACTAAATAGTTGGCTGACGTATGCTCGATTATTATAATTTGTTGTCTTAACGCCGCGAGAACAATCAAGGCACTACCTAGACCTCACATCGCATTGCGACTGGTGGAAGTGAGGCCAAGGGCTTATCACTCAGCAGGGATTGTCATATGAAGCGTGGTTCAGAGAAAAGGGCATGGGGGTCACCATACAGCCTGCATATTTTCGCACAACAAGGCCTTGAGTTTCGGGAACGATTGGCTGGTGTTGTCCCAATGTCTCGCCTCACTTTCGCGAGTCCAATTTTCTAAGCGCTGTGGCATATTGCAAGGGATTTCCCGACATCTCGAGCCCCCCACTTGCTAGTATCGCTAGACTTATCGCATCTCGTGAAGGCCTAAAGTTTCTTCTATGTTAGCAACTTAACATCTCACCACTTATTGCTACACGCAAGGCTCTTTTAACTCCACCACAACAAAGAGAGCTCACCGCATACCTCGCAGCCAGAAGAGTCAGCCTTTTGCAAGTCGTTGTGAATCGGATGCGCGATTTCGGAGCGATGGCGACCGACAAACTCATCCTCGTCTTGGCAAGCGCCATTGCCATTTTGGCCTTTTATATACACATGCGTACGATCGCCATGTCAGAGACACTAGGGGAAACTGGGACCTGTCAACCAGAAATTGTCAGCCCACAGCGAGGCGTTGATTTGGTTCCTGCTCACGTACCAGAGAATGGCGAAGACTCAGGTATTGATATCATTGCAATCCATGGTCTCAATACAAAGTCACCAGAAACCTGGACCTTTCAAAATAAAAATAAAGACACTAAGGGCCTCCCGCTCGCTGAGAGAGTGAAAAAGGGAGTCAACTGGCTCACGGACAAACATATGCTTCCCTCACAGATTCCAGATACATATATTTACACATGCGACTGGCCAGCTGAACTATTTGAAACAAAAGATCTTGCACCTCTTGATATCGATCAACTGAGTATGTCGTTACTCAAAGCCATCCTTGGCGACCGCCCAAAGAGAGACCGACCAATTCTGTTTATTGCCTCCTGTCTTGGGGGTATTATTTTGATAAATGCACTTGTTAAGGCAACGGGCGATCTTGAAACTGTTCGCGAAGCCACTCGAGGCATTATCTTTTTAGGAACACCATTCCGGGGTACATACTTTGGAGATATAGCCTATTGGGCAGAACCAGGTCTAGGAGTCCAAGCAGTGCTGTACAAAAAGCGCCTTACTGCATTACTTAAATGGGTTAATGGACCAACCTATGACAGCCAAAGCCTTTTGAGTACTTTCACTCGCCAATGTATTCTCAATCCAGATAATAGCATCGAACTTGCTGTATTTTATGAGAATAGATACACGAACCTCACTTCTAAATATCCTTTCCTCTCATTTCTCATGCCCAAAGGTCTATCGCCGGTAAGACACTCTCATCATATACTTTGTCATTTCTCCAAACTGAGAGACAGTAGCTTGTGAGCCCTGGGTCTGCTACCTTGGATTGCGTCTCGAACCCAGAGAATCTCAATCGTTCCCACGTCATGATGAATAAGTTTGGTAGTGAAAATGATCATGATTATAAAAAAGTGGCTCAAGAGATAAAAAGAATTCTTGCGAAAATCCAGACCAATACTCCCATTGAAAGAGCAGACACCTGGATTTGCAGAGAGCTCTATTCTCCAAAAGCATTAGAAATTAAGCGTCTTTCAGGAGATGCTTTGGAAATGGAGAAATGCTACATTAATCTTGCCATCGTTCAGCAAAAGCAAGTCGACAATGCAGAGCAGAAACCAGAAGAAATGTCCCATGCATCCCCATTCACCTTGGCAGAGAGGCTGAAACTGCAAGTTCCCCACGACAGCCTCAAAGTGGATTTAAAAGACCTATTTCAACGCCGCGAACTCGCAGAGGGGACAGAAGGCGAACCGAAAAGGATTCTGATTCATGGTCGCGCTGGAATAGGCAAGACCACTCTGTGCAAGAAGATCGTGTACGAGATCGTCCACAACAATATGTGGAAAGAATCTTTCAAGCGTGTGATATGGATACCGCTGAGGGGGCTGAAAACAGTGGACAAAAAAGGACTGGATTTTCCTGGATTGCTGGAATGCATTTTCTCTCACCAACAGGCGAACATTTCGCAGGAACTTTGTACAGCACTATACAACCACGTCGAAAAAACAAGCTATCGAGACACCCTTCTCCTTCTGGACGGCCTTGATGAAGTGACGGAGATTCTTGACAAGAGACCAGAAGGGGATTTGCATCCTCGTCATACTCAGTTGGTCGAACTTTTGAACCGTCCCAATGTTATCATAACGGCTCGACCTCATGCCATGTTGCCCGGACTCGTCGATCCGATTGATCTCAAGCTTGACACTATCGGCTTCGCCCCAGACCAAGTCCAGGAATATGTCGCATCAGTCATGCCACAGAGTAAAGATTCCATTCAGCAATACATTCAAAAGAATCGCCTTCTACAAAGCCTCGTCCAGATTCCAATCCAACTTGACGCACTGTGCTATACTTGGCAAGGCTCAGCATGGGAGAAAGATTCTTATGCTGCCCCGAAAACAATGACTGCCATTTATGAAACTATGATAAGGGAATTGTGGCTGAAGGACTGTCAACGCATCCAGAAAAAAGGGGTACCGTCCGTTGGCAGAAGGTCTCCCGCGGAAAACAAGCCTTTCAAGTCGATTGAATACAAATGCCTTGCTTACCTAGCCTTCAGCGGTATGTATAGCAACGTGATAGAGTTTCATCAGCCTCATCGATCAAAATTGCACAACATTTGGAGCGACCAGGACCTGGCAAAAGAGTACTATTGGACGAGAGAGGGCTCAAGGCTGACTTATGACGAAACGTTTGATCGCCTTTCATTTTTCAGGACATCCCAGGCCTCAAAGGACCCACGCATTGTGAGCTATCATTTTATTCACTTGACGTTTCAGGAGTATTTTGCTGCCCAGCATTTTGTTGAATCGTGGAAAAGGAGGTTGAAACTGCGATATGTTGATCTCAATATGAAGAAGCTCAAAGTCAAAGAGGAGACATGCCTTGATTTTCTTCAACGAAACAAATATTCTGCGAGATACAACATCATGTGGCGCTTCGTTGCTGGCCTGCTCGACACAGAACCAGGAGCTTCCATTGATGAGTTCATTAAAGCGATCGAGAGTGAACCAATCGATCTTTTTGGACCTACACATCAGCGGCTTCTTATGTACTGTTTTGCCGAGACGGAAGAGTCTGGTGGCCTGAAGAAGCAGTTCAAAGAAGAGTTGGCCAATTGGATAGAGTTCGAATGCAACTTCTCGGGCGAATGTCGATTGGTCAGTGAGATGGAAGTTCCAGAGGAATCCATTAATCTGGTCTTGGAAAGAGCCTCCGATACTCTCAAGTTGGATCTCTTCAGCGCTTTGAGGAAGCACAAACGTTTCCGATCGCTGATGGTCAACATAGCCACTGGGTGGCTGAAATTGCCAAATGCTTCGCGAGAGTTGCGACATAGGGCTCTGTCGATGTTTAGCCAACCGGACGAACCTCTTGGAAGTAACATACTCTACGCTGTGATGATGTTGGTAGATGACACCGATACAAGAACAAGTCAGTCGGCGTTATCGATACTTGAACACAATAAGGCCCAGCCCGTAGCTATACTAAAGGCTATGGTGCTCGCACATGCCGAAGCGGAAGTGAAAGAGACGAACATTCAATCGAAAGCGGCGGAGTCTCTTCAGGGAGAGCCAGAAACTTCAAGAGACCTTGTTCAGAGGATAATATCCTGGGCTAACTATCAAAAACGTTCTATCAGAGAAGAAGCACTGGGATTAGATCCTAGAGGGTCGACAATACCTGTTGCTGCACTTCAGGTAATATATTCGCGGCTTATCAGACTGGACAAGTCCATGAGGCTTTCAACATTTAAATCGTCTCCGGAGTGTATGGCACGAATGATGTTGTTAGTCCTAATTAGAGGTGGTGAATACACAAGAAATAGAAGCCATTCAGGCTTGCAGAAAATCACCACAGCTATAGCATTATGGCTTAGGAACCAGGATCAGCCTGACCAATCTCCCCCAATTCGGTGGGATGAGACATTTGTTCGAAATTGCTCGGAGGAGCTCTCTGAAATCATGGTGGTCTTTCTTACTGATTATGACGAACGTACTAGCCATATTGCAGCATACGTGCTGAGAAGAATGGGGAAAATATCTGAAGCTGCTTTTAAGGCTGTTTCAGAATTGCTTAACGGCCGGGACGAAGGTCTAGAGAACCTAGTCCTACAATTCTTGCCATATCAACGGGCGATCTCTACCGCCATGTTGGAGGGCATTTCAACGTGGCTTAGCGACTATCAGCACACCAATAAGAGGCACTTGGCTTTCATAATTCTGGGGCGGCTGGGACAACGACAAGCACTTGACGATCAAATTATCCAGGCTATTGGGTCACAAATCAAGGATCCATGTGAAGATGTTCACTTACAGGCCCTAGGTACTTTGAAATTTCTTAAGCGACAGCAGTCCTTTTCACAGGATGTCGTCCAGAATACGGCAGAACATCTCAAGAGCCAATCTTATGCGGTTAAGAGGGCGGCACTTGGCGCACTTGGAAGGATTGGACAACAGCAAACATTGTCCCACAGCATCCTTCAAGACATCGCTTATCTTCTTCATAATGGTCTAGGATATCATAATTGGCCATTTATGAAGTCAAAAGCTCTTGCTGCACTCAGCGGGCGATCGAAGTCACTTCGGGAAATCCACACTAGCATAGCTAAGCTACTTACGAATCCAGACGCATATATCAGAGAATCAGCTGCCAATACACTGGCGAGTCAATCAGACTTATCTCACGAAATTCTGCTAGCCCTGACAGAGAAGCTTCAGGATTCTGAATGCGCAGAAGCTGCAGCTTGCGCGCTCGGTTCCCAAAAGG
Source organism: Fusarium pseudocircinatum (assembly GCA_013396035.1). Taxonomy (NCBI): domain Eukaryota; kingdom Fungi; phylum Ascomycota; class Sordariomycetes; order Hypocreales; family Nectriaceae; genus Fusarium; species Fusarium pseudocircinatum. The sequence continues at coordinate 91,227 of JAAOAS010000295.1, forward strand.
AGCTGCCTCAATATATAAAGGATGCTATGCTATCACGGTCTGAAAATGCAGATTGGAGAGCTCAGTATGAGGTGGCCAAGGCAATCCAGAATCAATCTGGTCTGTCTCAAAATCTTCTCAACTTCTTGTTACCGCGGATCAAAGACCAGGAGTGGGGAGTCAGATCACAAGCAATAGGTTTGCTCAAGGCTAACCAAACTCTACCTGATAGTATCCTTCAAGCTGTGACAGAGCAACTTGATGGATACAGGAACGTTCCTGTCAGGAAAGAAGCGATGGATGTTTTGCAGATGCAGAAGATTCTACCTCACACAGTTGTGACATCCAAGGATCTTTATTCGTTGTGGCTGAAATTGTGTTTTCAAGAGCACCTTTGTTGCTATATTCAGGATGGAGTCATCTACATAGAGTTCCCTACGAGAAGGATTCCGTTGATGGGTGAGCCAAAAGAGTTCGAGAGAATTGTGAAAGAAAAGCTCAAGGAGTTGTTTGTAAGAGGTTTGTGTTCTTAAAGCAAAAGGAGATTTTAACGCAAGCAAGGTCTAAATTTCAAAATAGATCGGAATATCATGTACAAGCTATATATCAAGGCGCCAAACGAGCTGTTCACCTTATCCTGACTGTGATAAACTTTCTGATAACATTTCATATCTATGGTATCTCTATACCTTTAACACATAAGATCTAGAATCTAAAAAGTTTACCTCGTTACCATTCCTTAGACATGACATTGAGTTACTAGGCGTGGCAAGAAAGCTCCAGGCCTCTACTCCGTATTAAATGCTAAAAAAGACTTGGGATAATAGTTTAGGCTCGACGGATTTTAGACTACCTATTTCTGGTACCAACAGCAGTTTTCGCTATTTGGAGCTTAGTGCTCTATTTTTAGCTAGCCTCACTGCCGCAGGCCTCTCATTTACAAAATGACGCCTTGACGTGGAATTGTTATTAGTTCAAAAACTGGAGGTTAGGCTTACGAGTCATATCTATGAGATTTCAGCATCTTCAATTCAAGTTTAGCGCCATCTCGGAGTGAAACTCCGTCTATAACACTTAGGGAAGTTGTTAGCGATGGAAATACAAGGGGCTTTTGATTGGCTATCATTACGTGGCTCGAAGTGTTGAGCTGTACGGAGTAATCAGTACAGCCCTCTCTGATTGGTAGGATTGAACCCACTGCACTGATTTAGGTAGCTTGATAAGGTCAAACCGACCGCCACCTTCGATTGAAGAACCCAAGGCTCTTTCAATCAGAGCTGGAATGATCGTTGTGACCAATCTACGCTTTGTACAACACGAAGCTTATTGTCCCAGCCCTGCCGCGCTAAACTCGGTGATGACAGGGCCCTTGTCGTTCCGTCGGACTCGGCAGGTCAGCTGCGGAAGAGGGTCCAGGGTATTTTCCTGATTGCGCTCACGACTTGACATTTGAATTTATCCTCTGGTTAAACTTATAACTTATCAATACTTGGTTGATAAAAGTTTCAGCAACAGATAGCTAAGTCACAATATTTACTGTGTCATGAAACTTGATTGGGCTACACTTCGAGGTAGGGACACAGTTTTGTCGGTATCTGACCAAGCTTACACCGCGCAAAGCGTCAAGCTTCCTTTTGCTAGGGCGGTTCAAAGATACCAGGGTTAATTTGTTCAAGGTAACATTTGCTGGAGTTTAAGGTCATAATTAAACGAGATTACTCGTATGTGAGTAAAGTCTAAGCAGCTCGTCTTAGTTGGGTTGAGGCCTGGTGCTGATGGCATTCTAAGTTGACATTTTATATGCATGGTTTCTAATAATCTATATACTAGCAACACATAAGATCTATAATTCAAACGAATTCCGACACGCCATGATGCATTGGCATAACTCTCAATCACCCAGATACAACAACCAAGCTCGCAAGTTCTCCACCAACCTCTGAGCGTCCTCACGAATCTCCGGCAAGTCCTGCCAAGACACCTCAATCGACAAGTCCCCATCCTTCACCGAAACCATACTGATCTGAATCGCCGGCCCAACAACATTTCCACTCAGTGAAAACCTCGCCCTCCCCACCACAAAGCCATCATCCTCATGTTTACCATCAATAACCCCGAGGTTCGTAACCTCCCACGATAAGTCACGAGGTCTCTTCTCCAGTGACTCAAGATAATCATGCCAATCAGATACCACCTTCATCAAACCGACTACATTATCGTTCACCCCGGTCTCGAGGCGCTTTTCTATATCCCTGCGGATTTGCTGTGCAGCTTTCCAGATCGTGGGTTCTAGGTCTTCGATGGGTTGGGCAGGCCAATTGTTGATACGTGCTTGGGCTCTCATATCGCTGACGATTTCGTAGTCGAATAGGTGGGATAGAGATGCGGTGCAGTTCTGAATGCTGTTGTCGAGATCAAGAGATGCGTACTTTGACGGTCGAAGCTCTTTGCGTAAGAACCTTCGATGATCCATAGCCGTTGCGACTTGAAAGGCATCGGTGTTTCCCTCATTGATGTCAACGGATAGACAAGCTAGAACGATTCCGTGGATAAGGCCTGTGAGTGTAGTATCATTCTCTCGGCACTGATTGAGAAGCTTCTTCAAAGTAACGGCGTCGATATCGATGGTCTTGAAGTACGTGATGTAAGGATCAGCCTGGATGGGCGCCCACAAAGCTTTCGACTCTTCTGAGTGGAAGCAAGAGGGACAAAGACCATGCCAGATCTCTGAACAAGCATACCCCAAACTCAAGTTATGCTTGGCGAGTTTCTCCTGTGGTTGGGGAAAACTGTCCTTCCATATGGGAGTTGTCATAATTCGAGATCCGCTTCGCAGTAGTGATGAAGAAACTGGGTAGTTGAGGCTTTGGAGTAATGTTTGCTGAAAGATCTTGGCGCCCATACCATCGTGATTGGCATGGTTCCAGATATACATCACATCAACAAAATTGTCTGTTTTTGTTCGCATCAGACATATTCTCCATCCTGGCCTCGTTTCGAGATTCTCAAACGTGGCGTCGAGCTGATACCCCAGATTCGCTTCAAATGCCCTATCATAATCCTTTGAATCAGGTCGGACATCCCAAGATACATGGTCTGCGAGATCAAGCGACGGGAGGGACACCCAAACTGGCTTTTTCGTACTCTCACCAACAAGACCGACTTGTAGGAGAGGAAACTGGAGGACCGTTTGAGCAATGGCTTGGTCGAAGCGTGTGAAGACTTTGTCCTGATTATCGAAGCCGTGGAGGGACAGTGGGAGTGTGTAGCGGCATGTGAGGACTGTACTGCAGTAGTAGTCAAGGTTATGCAGCGCTGATTCGCACATCTCGCTAGGTTCATCAGCGCGGTTCGCTAGCACGGTACGTTCGGAATACTCACATCTGGCCGAGACGCCGAATAAAAGACTTTGGGTTTGGACTCGATGACATATTTGCTTGCTTGTAAACTGAATTGTTTGGATCTGCACTTGAGAAGTAAGCTTGTTAAAACTCTTTTATACCGAAAAGTCCGTCAAGTTCCAAGCCTCAATATGATACTATTCCCAACGCCCTCGGCCCGCGGACTTTCAATTCGTCACCGACTCGCATTTCATCGGAGCTCGCTCTCGCTCAACCTCGTTTACCCCTGTCAAATTCACTAGCATAATGGGCTATCATTACGCAATACTCACACTGCGCCCTGTGCCCATTTCGACCTTTACTTATCTTAGTGGGCCCCGCTGACTCGGCAGTTAACTTTTTCTGCTCGACGTCGACGCTGGCTATTTTGCTCCTCTGAAACAGGGTAGCAGAAAGCTTAAACAGCCCCGAGCATCCGGGTTTAATTGGTGAATAGCAGAGAAATGCTTCCGGAGAAGCCACTAGCGTTTTGGGTACCGAGGGGATTCAAAAGATTGAAGGGGCCTGTCCCCATTGTGAAAATATCTGAATCAACTTATTACCGTAAACTTTCGATCCGACTTTAAAATCTACTTTATCGTCTTTTTAATCATACGATCTCCTCGCTTGGGAATAATCGCGTGTTTGTTACTTTTTTTTGTTTCAACGGGCAGATAACCCGATCCAGTTACTAGCATTTGACGCGTCGACCATGAATAGTACTCAGAGGACAGCTTACGTGGTGCAGTTTTTACAACATGAGGTTTCGAAGCTTCACACGCGAGAAACATGCTGGCATCAATCTGGCGTCGGCGGTCTCCTAGCGCTATTGCGTGCGAATCTCTCGGAGTCGAGATCGTGGAATAGTAGCTATGTCTCTGGGGGACCGTATACGTTTAACGCGACGGGGAATTTGTTCACTGTGGACCTTACGACGAAGCATTTTGATGTGAATACTGTTGATCAAGACACATTCATCACATTGACGTATATTCATGGTATGTCCTATTCTAATCTCCGGGTGGTTTGAGCTATGCTGACGATTACAGCGTTATGCATGATTGTTGCATTCTTCTTGGTGTATCCAATTATTCTACTCATGGAGTCAAGTACAGTGTTATGTGATCTGATCAATAAACCTGTTGCAAAGCACACAGTTCGGAAATGGGAGTCTGTACTCCGAGCCTTTGTCTTTACGCCTCTCGTCATCGCTGGACTAGTGGCGGGAATCATCGCAATGGGCTCATCAGATCATTTCAGAACTGAACATGGGGTATGAATCTCAAACCAAGATTGGCGAGCCACAGACTAACGCGTCAATCAGGTCATTGGGCTTGTCACTGTAGTGTTTGCAGGCTTTGCATCGATACTGTACTTCTTCGACTTCTTTTTTGGTTCAAGAATGGCCAGAACAGTCATGGGAATGCGTTGGCGTCAGAACCTCAAGTACTTCGACATGTTCGTCTGCCAAGTAATCCTCATGCTCTCCGGCTTCGTCCTAACCGATGGTTTCGACGATCTCTCCGTCATGGGCCTATGCTACATCCAGATCTCCCTCGCATGGGCAGTATCTATCGGCATGATAGCAGCGTTTGTCTGGAACAGCGCCATGGTCTTGATGACAGCGCAATGGTTCCTCGTCCGTCGAGCACGACCCAACGGAGGCGTCGCCAACACCAACAACAGAATGTGGAGGCTCGTGCGCTTCCGCCGTCGTCGTCGCGAACGATCACCCGAGCCTACAGCGCAGGCATACGAGATGGGCTCGTCATCAGAAACGTCTGAAACTTGCGGTCGGGGAACGGACTGAAGCTGGGGCTGTGCTGTGATACTTATGGATGCCAAGCGTTCCAGGATAGATAGGGTTTTTACAATTTCAGTTTAGTTCAATGATAAGATTTTTCACGATATTTTTCGCTCCGGGCATCAAGGACGCCGTGAAAAACCCTTTCTGTAAGACAATTTCCTTCAGCGGAGCCCTTGTTCTCCGGGCTGTCACTGTAAAACGCAAGGCTGAGATGTAGAGCCCAGATTCTGTTGCCAAGTTCCTGACGGGCGGAAGTCAAACTCAAAACACGCAGACTGCTTTTTCGGATAAGCCTGACATAATGATCCTGTCTGATTCGTCACACTCAAAGCTTGACCGCTTATTTTTAGAGTTGGACAACAGTCGGGCGCCCGCGGGGTCCCGACAAGGGTGCCCGCGGAGCATATTTTACGGGGGACTTTTATAAGGCTGCGTGCCGGTATCCGGGCCCCGCGGGCGCTGGGAGACGTTGGCGCGGGCGGAGTAGACAGCGGGAGTTGATGATCGTCAATGCGGAGTTACAGCCGGGTATTATCACCCAAAGTAAGGGTAATGAGATCAATGCGTTGCGTCAGCGATGGATGCGTAAATGGCTTGCTCAGCGTCATCATCTTTTGACTATAAACATGTCTTGAAGAAAGCTGTGTTTGAGTAGTGATTCCATCGACATCAACACCAAAACAATTCATAGCAAGCACCTACTTTAAACAGCAAGCGATTTGATCTTTAAAGATATATCACAACTATCTACAAACTCAAAAGACAACTAAATCTGCAACTCCGAACCCAAAATGGCAGTAAAGCAAGATTCGAAAGGGCACGATGGGAAGCATAAGGGACACATCCCTGGACCAAAGGGTACATGCATCACCCCCAACACCAATGCCATCACATGCTAATCATCGCAGGCCTTCCAATCATCGGTAGCCTTCTGGACATCGACCTCACAGACTCCCTGAAATCAATAATCGACATGGCCAAAGATTATCGTACGTCACCGACCGCCGCTATTCCCGAACTTCCGCTGACACTGTAATCGCAGCAAAGCTATTCGCACTAAATATAGGAGGAAACACGGAGATCATGATCTGCAGCCGTGATCTCATGGACGAACTATCAGACGAGTCACGATTCCATAAACTTGTTGTCGGCGGCGTCGAGAAGCTACGACCTTTGGCTGGTGATGGCCTCTTCTCGGCGCAGCATAATAACCAGGAATGGGCTATCGCACATCGAATCCTCATGCCACTGTTCGGGCCTCTAACGATCAGAGAGATGTTGCCTGATATGCGAGAAATCTCAGAACAACTTTGTCTAAAATGGTAAGGCTGCTCCCACTCGATGGAAGTCATGGTGCTGACCTTTACAGGGCGCGAGCAGGTTCCTCAGCTACCATCGACGTTGGAAACGACTTCACACGACTAACACTCGACACCATCGCGCTGTGTACAATGGGCTTTCGCTTCAACAGCTTCTACAGCAACGACAAGATGCACCCTTTTGTCGAGAGCATGGTCGCAGCTCTCATCGACGCCGAAAAACAATCTTTCCTCCCCGACGTGGTGCAGTCATTCCGACTACGGGCCCAATCCCATTTCAAGAAGAATGCGGCTGTTATGAAGAGTACATGTCAGGATATCCTCGACCAGCGACGGAAGAATCCTGTTGAAGGTAAGGATCTGCTCAATGCGATGATGAGTGGCAAGGATCCCAAGACAGGAATGGGGATGAGTGATGGGAATATCGTCGATAACCTCATCACGTTCCTCATTGCTGGCCATGAAACTACCTCTGGTCTCTTGTCGTTTGCATTCTACTACCTCCTCGAGAACCCCGAGAAACTACAAAAGGCTCGTGAGGAAGTTGACGAGGTATTGGGAGAGGACAACATCACAGCCGATCATCTCCCCAAGATGCCCTACATCAACACGATCTTCCGCGAGACTCTTCGTCTCATGCCCACTGCACCAGGCTTCTACGTCACACCCTTCAAGGACGAGGTCATCGGCGGTCAATACAACGTCTCCGCAGGCGATCCCCTTTTCCTCTTCCTCCACATGATCCACCGCGATCCTGAAGTCTGGGGTCCTGATGCTGAAGAGTTCAGGCCTGAGAGGATGGCAGATGAGTACTTTAACAAACTCCCCAAGAACGCGTGGAAACCCTTTGGTAATGGTATGCGAGGCTGCATCGGTCGAGAGTTTGCATGGCAAGAGGCTCAAATCGTAAGTATCACTCCTTGTTGCTATATCACCAGCTAATATTCGTAGGTTACAATCATGCTGCTTCAGAACTTCGACATGGTCAAAGCTGATCCTAACTATAAGCTCAAGATCAAGCAGTCACTCACCATCAAGCCCGACGGTTTCAACATGAAGGTTAAGCTCCGAGAGGGGCGCGACTTGACCAACCTCTTCAAGAATCCCAGCATGGCTAGTTCCAAGCAGCCCAGTCTCTCCAGTCGAAAGAACCTCAACATCTCACAGAAAGATCTGAAACCCATTTCTATTTTCTATGGATCAAACACTGGGACTTGTGAGGCTTTGGCGGAGCGGCTGTCGGCTGACTGTGCGACTTTTGGATTCATGCCTTCCAAGCCCCTACCACTTGATGATGCTACGAGGAACCTGTCCAAGGATGGACCCAACATCATCTTGGCTGCTTCATATGACGGGAGACCTTCTGATAATGCGACTGAGTTTACCAAGTGGGCTGAGTCACTGCAGCCTGGGGAGTTGGAGGGTACTCAGTTTGCTGTTTTCGGATGCGGTAAGTTTCTTTCATCTCTTGATTCGTCTCATTTATCTAACGCTTCTTAGGCCACAAGGACTGGGTATCAACCTTGTTTCGCATCCCCAAGATTCTCGACAAGTGTCTTACGGAAGCTGGTGCCGATCGTCTCGTCGACATTGGTCTCACTGACGCTAGCACCGGCCGTTTATACCCCGACTTCGACGATTGGGCACACAGCAAGCTCTTCCCGGAACTCGCCAGCCGTCATGGTATCACCCTCGACCACGAGCCTGACTCTCTGGAACTGAGCGTCACTATCAACCAGTCCCAGCGGAACGATATCGGAGGTAACTTCAAGAGGGCTGAGGTCGTGGAGAACACTCTTCTCACTAGCCCTGGTGTTCCTCGCAAGTACAGCCTACTCCTCAAGTTACCGAAAGATATGACATATACTCCTGGTGATCATGTCTTAGTTCTTCCTAAGAATCCGCCTCAGCTTGTTGATAGGGTCATGACTTGCTTTGGTGTTGATGATGATACTGTCTTGACTGTATCGTCGCAGCGACCAACTTTCCTTCCTACTGGCACTCCCATCCTTGCATCGAACCTCTTCAGCACTCTTGTTGAGCTGTCCCAGACTGTTAGTCGCACGAGCTTGAAGAGACTTGTAGACTTTGCAGGCAATGATGAGACCAAGGCTGAGATCCAGAGTCTCGCTGGAGATAGGTACGATGCCGATATTGACCAACAACGCATGTCCATCCTCGACATTCTCCGCAAGTATCCCTCCATCAACATGCCCCTCTCGACCTTCCTCTCCATGCTTCCCCAGATGCGACCGCGCACATACTCCTTCGCCTCAACACCAGAGTGGAAGCCCGGCCACGGCTCTCTTCTCTTCTCCGTCGTTGAAGCCACTGAAGCTAGTGGATCATCGATTGCACGCCCAGGCGGTCTAGCTACCAACTACATGGCCCAGCTTCGCCCCGGCGACTCTGTTCTCGTCGAGCCTCGACCCTGCAGAGTTGAGCTTCGCACTGCAATGACCACTGAGCTCAACGTTCCTATCGTCATGATCGCAGTTGGCGCTGGTCTCGCTCCCTTCCTGGGATTCATGCAGAAGCGATACCTGCAGAAGAACTCAGGTCAATTTTCCAATTCCTCGTGCACACTCTTCTTTGGTTGCCGTGGCGCCAAGGTGGATGACATCTGCCGCGATACACTAGATGGGTACTCCCGCGCAGGCGTTGTAACAATCCATCGCGCCTTCAGTCGAGATTGGGACTCGCCGTACAAATATGTTCAGCATTTGGTGGCTAAGCATGCTGATAACTTGGCAAGACTTTGGGGACAGGGTGCTATTGTGATGGTTTGCAGTGGGAAGAAGGTGTCTGATGATGTGTTTGATGTCTTGGGACCTATTCTTCATAGTGAGGATAGAAGGTTGAACACCACGAGGGCGAGTGACTGGAAGACTTGGAGGGACGGTGTTAGCAAGGAGCGATTGATCTTGGAGGTGTTTGGATAGATCTGAGATGGGTGATAGGCTTTGTTTGTTGATATAGCATAGCGTTGCGGGTCTCTTTATTGTACTATATAGACCAGGATAGACTGCATTTAGCAACACTTTATTGTACATTTCACCTCCTCTTCATTTGTGAGACCATTCTCCGAGGCGGGTTTCATGCTTCTCAGACCACTGAAGTAACTGAGCGCTTCTGCTGGAGCAACAGTAGTTCAAATAATATTTCCCATGAATGGCGGCCAACTACTATACCCTAAGCTCAACCGTGTGAATCCGCCACAGCACCAAACCACATTCGTCTCCTTTTACAGAATGTATCTAAAGTTCCTGTTCTGCTTATCAGTTTCATCCACCTGGAGAAGCGCTCCGTCCTCAGCAAGGTCCACCTGCTGAGACTCTTCGGGATCTCTCTTGACACCCTGCTCGTTATCGCGACGGCGGTTCTCCCAAGTAAGGAAGAAGTAGATACCAACCACAAGAGCAATAGTGATGGCATAGCAGACCATGATGGTGGTATAAGCAGTCTGCAGATGTTAGCGACGTCTCATAGTGGCAGGAGTATTACTCACATGGTAGCTTGGCGCCTCGGTGCTGATAAAGAACTGAGGTCCACTCAAGTTTCCAGCACAGTATCCCAGGAAGATCATCGCCATGACAGTGGACTTCTTTGTGAAGCCAGCGATATTACTAGCAGACAGTGACAACATCAGAGGGAATGCTGGTGCAACCGCCATGATGAGCCAGAAGCCTGCCAGTCGCGAGAGTTTCTCAGCCGTGGGGAGGAGCTTGATCATGAGAATACCAGCAATAGCCATCAGGTATGTTAGAACAAGAGCAATGTGACGCGACTTGCGAACATAGGTTGTGAAGACAGCGACGAGGATGACGGTCGTGAGTTGAAAGGCTGATGCAGGGAGACCCATGAGGATAGTCTGCTTCTCATCGTAGCCGAAACTCTTGATGACAATGGTGCTGAACTATCATAAAATCAGTTACCGTAGTCTCAATGGGATAGTAGAAGACAACTTACGCTGGTAGTTCCACCATTGGGGATGCAGATGATAAAAGAGAAGAAAAAGAACCACCAGGACTTGACATCCTTCATAGTCTCGATGAACTGCCCGCGATCCCACTTCTTAGTCTGAGTAGTTCTCTGAAACTTCTTAGGTCGAAGAGCAGCAAACTCTCGCTCAGAAGTTGACAAAAACCCAGCCGTCGCAGGGGAATCAGGGAGGAAGAAGAATGTCAAAACAGACCAAGCAATGGTGATAAGTCCAAAGATAAGAAACAGCATCTGCACAAATCAGCTTTCAACTCTTCTCCAACAATAATTAAAACTCACCTTCCACTGCTCGATAGGCCCATGGTAGCTCAAAATCCCATACGCAATCATAGCACCAACCATACTTGCAGATGCATTCCCCGCAAACCAGAACGAATGGCGCGATACATGCTCATGAGGCGTATACCACATTCCCGTGATAAGCGAGAAGCCTGGACTAATCGCACTCTCAAAGACACCAAGAAAGAAACGAAGAACCATGAGACTAGCGTAATTATGCGCGACGGCGTGAAGAGTGAGGATAACGCCCCAGATAAACATGAGGACGCTAAGATATTTGCCGAGAGGGAATTTGACGAAGCCGAGGGAGATGGGATATGAAGCTACGAGGTAGCCTATGTAGAAAATACTGGATGCCCAGCTGAATTGTTGGCCGACGAGTTGCTTCGCTTGTTAGTGGTGTTTTTTCTTCAGCGAGGTGATTACGTACCAGATCCTCTCTTAGGCCAAGAATAGCACTATACGCCAAACTCGTCTCTGTATAAAGTCAATACCCGCATATCAATCGGGAAAATAAACTGACTATCCAAATATTGCAATCCATAGCTAACAATAAGCAACGGCATGAGTCTACAAGATTAGCTCTGAACACTGTCACTTCTGGTAGCACATACCTCATATCAATCTTTCTCACAAGTTTCTTCTCCTCCTCCACCGACAGCGTATCAACAGTCCCGTGCATTTCAACATCTGAAGGCGTCGACTCTTTCATCTCTTTACTCTCCATAATTAAAATTGTGATGTTGCAGGAGCGAAGAAAAAAAGAAGGTTAAACTTCAAAGCGTTGATGGTTTTGAGTCAGTGTCGGGGCGCAAGGGCCCAGTTATATTCACTCTCCTTATCACACCAGCGCTAGTCCCTATTTCCCTTATCACTTCGGCTCCAAAATCTGGGGTCCCTTGTCTACTACCCCAGATTTGTGGTATGCGCTATGAGTGGTCAGTTCAATCGACGAGATAAGCCACGATATTTATCGACGAGATAGTGAAGATGGACGCTGAAACTATCTAATTATGATGATATGGTCTCGTCTGCTTGCTAACTAACTCGCGAACCGCCTCCATCGATATTCCCTTAGCCGACAGTGTCTTAGCCGATACCACGAGGTTGTAAACGCCCTTGATAACGGGGTCTGAAATACTCGCCGAGATCCAGTCTCGGTATACGGGGTCATGCGTTTCGATTCCTCCGATTAATAGAGCCCATTGGAAGCGCTCTAGGAGCTGGACTGGTCCGACGGGGATGGTGTGGTATGCTGCTGAGACTAGTTCTTGGAGGGCTCGCTCGATATCAGCTGGGACTGGTGTCTCGCCGAAGAATGTGTCGCGGCTGCGGTGTAGGTAGATCTCGAGGGCGTGGAAGATAGTTACAGCTACGAGGGCCATTAGTGGTGGCTTAGTAGACTGTTGAGCGCAGTCTCTCGATAAAGTGAATAGAAAGTTCTGCTCCTGCAAATTATTAGTCCATGGTAGTCTCACAGATCACAATCAACATACCTCTCGTATCTTGTCCAACTTGTTCCTAATCTCCACCCACTTCCCAAGCACAGCCAGCTCGCTACTCTGGCTATACACGTTTATCTCGTATTGTATCGTAATTAAACTGAAGTAGACATCCAGAATCCTCCGTTGACTCGTCTCCGGCAGACTTTCAGACCTAAACCACGTCTCTGTCTGGTCTGGTAATATCGGCATGCGTGACAGAAGCCATATTCGCTGCCTCGTCTCATGCTTCTGACTAACATAACCCGCAAAAGCAGCGCCGCAACCAAAGAAACCACAGAATACATCGCGATCATAAATGTACGTCAAGATCCGCGATAGCGTAACTGGTTCCGACGTCCCTGTACTCCCACTAGAATTGGCACAGACCTCATCCAGCGAAAACGTCGTAACATACGCGAGAATCGAGGTACTCAACTCTCGCAATCTCTCCACCTCCAACGGATCTCTTCTCATCCAAAACATATAAAGATACAAAAACGACAACATCATCGCGACGTGGTTCGTAGGCGATAATGTCACAAGCGCCTGGCTTAAAAGCTGCGACCCGTTCTGAAAATGCAGATAGGACTCCAAAGGCGGTCTATGGCTGAAACCTTGATGGATAGCTAGTTCGCTGTGTGAAAATGCAAGAAGGAAATGTAACGCCATGGGGTTTTGGACCGCAAAGTTGAGAAAGATGGAGTGTGCTGAGAGAGCGGCTTTGCGGGTTGATTTCATGGGTGCGAGGACGGTGGAGTGGAATGTCATGGCTTGGACGTCGTCGCTACCGATTGAAGGGGCGGGCTCGGTTGGGTTTGTGAAGGAGAATGAGGGGAAGAGGGAGAGGATGTCGAATGAGGGTGTTGGGTGTAGGATGAGCTGTGATGAAGCATCTTGGGGATATTGGGGGAGGGCAATGGGGTTGATCAAGTCTTCTGGCGGTATGTCTGGGAAGCTCGTCGGTGATGCAGATGCCACTTCGCTCTCGACGGGGAGAACATCGAACGACATATCACCCGACAATCCCTCAGACAATTGCAACTCCCCAGCCGGCGTTAAAGCAGGCGGCGTAACACTCTGCGAGCCCTCACTCCCAGTATCATCAATCTTGGGCACGATAGTCTGCGGCGTCCATCTCTCCCTCTGTTTAATCGGCCCCAAGCCTCTCCTCCTCTCCGCCAGCGGCTGCATCTGCGTCGCCCATCTACACTCGAGCTTGAGCCTCACGCAGCGATTGCACTGCGGCCTCGTCTCATCGCATTTGACCTTTTTGGTCAGACACGTCAAGCAGCCTAGACATCTGGGTCAGCGGGGAACCACTTCCGGGGGAGCCGGGAGGGACTTCACCGTTTTTAGAGCGGCCGCGTTCTACGCGTTTGCGCTTTGGGGGTTGAGGGAGGGAAGAGGAGGAGGAACTGGATGCATTCTCCATGTGACTTGGCTTGACTGGGGGGAGACCGGATGGGAAGGTCCTTATCGAATGAGTGGAAAGGAATTGGATGGCATTAGTTAATCGATTGGTTTGCTTTGACCCTTTCTTTTTTGGTCGTTAATCTGAAAGGACGCGTCCCCGCCTCTCGCAGCTGATATGTCGTCGATTAAACCGACCAATCACCATCACCTCAAAATCGACCTGCGATACGACGAGATGTGAACAAAATAACGAACAATTTATTGAGTCTACTTCATTCCCTTCTTATCTCGTACTCTGCAGTTTCCTCTTTTCTATCTCCAAAATCATTCTTATCGTCAAAATGGGCAATTCAATCTCTTACACCACTTCAGACTGTCACGTCAACCTCCCAAATCATGGATCTCTCAAAGGTCTTCAGTTCGATTCCAAGTCCCGTCGCTTCGCAGGCGTTCCCTACGCTCAACCTCCCGTCGGAAATCTACGATGGCGAAAACCACAGCCTTTTCCAAAAACACATTTATACGAGTCTTTAGATGGTTCGCCTTTTGATGCGACGCATTTTGGACCTGTTTGTCCTCAGGCGAATTACTCCAAGAACGTTAGCGAACATATCCCCAAGCATGCATACAGCGAGGACTGTCTTAGACTGAATATCTGGACGCCTGTGCCTGATCCGAACGAACCGGATAAGAAATGGCCTGTTATGGTCTGGTTTCATGGTGGCTGGTTCCAGGTTGGAGATCCAAGTCAGGAAGAGAGCATGGATCCAACCGAGCTCATATCAACTGGCGGATTGCAAGCTGTGTTTGTAGCCGTCGGTTACAGACTCAATGTCTTTGGGTTTCTCGCTGGCAAGTTTCTGCTAGAAGAGTCTGGTGGTGAGGCTGTAGGGAACTATGGTCTTTGGGACCAACGTCTCGCTATGGACTGGGTATACGAGAACATCGCGGTCTTTGGAGGCGACCCTAAAAACATCATCCTAGCGGGACGTAGTGCTGGCGCTTACTCTGTCCTTGCTCAAGCACTTTATGATTTCCGAGGCAAAGAGTCCCACGGTCGTTTCACAAGAATGATCATGTACTCCAATGCCATCCCGACACAACCCAAGACTGTTCAAGACTGCGAGGAACAGTTTGATGAGCTCTGCGAGTACTTTGGTATACCCACAGACATCAGTGGCGCAGAGAGACTACGCGATCTGAGGAGTATCAGTGCTGATGATCTCTCTTCTGCTATCATGGAGCTCAAGAATCACACCTTCCGTCCCGTCACGGATGATCTGTTCATTCACTCGGGCATCTTTGACTACTATCGAGACGGGTCATTTGCGCGGGAGTTCAAGAAACGCGGTTTGAAGCTCTACATAGGCGAAGTTCTTGACGAAGATACACTCTACGCCGTCACAAACCCTCCTGATCCCAACTTCTCTTCTCTTCAGATGCAAATATCCAATTACTACCCTCCCCACGTCACCGATCGGCTTCTCAAGCATTATTCCCTTCCACAAACAAAAGACAAAAAGGCTTGGCAGCAGCTCTTTGGACGTATCATTGCTGATGGCCAAGTCAGAGCTCCATCGCGATACCTAATGGACAATCTGGTACGCAATGGTGTTGATATCAAGAATGTCTGGAGATATCTCATCGCATATCGCTTATCGTTCATAACGAATGAAGTTGCTCCAGCCTCGTTTGGTGTGAGCCATGCCATGGATAGGCCTATATGGAAGTAAGTCTTAAGCTCTACTAAGATCGCTATACTGTAGACTTGCTAACAAACTGCAGTTACTCTATTACGCATGGACCAACCCCTGCAGAGAGAGATCTTATGGATGCATGGATAAGGGATCTCAGGGCTTTCGTTAATGATGAAGAGGGGTATGTGTTCGGCACAGAGCTGACTACTGAGTATAAGGTCATGCAACCACAGGGAACAATCGCTATTGAAAGAGATGGACGATGGGAAGAGCTTTTACAGGTCATGGATATCTTTAGCGCATGAGTGTAGACCGCATAGCCACATTACTCCAATAGCCTTCCTAAGTGATGATCCTCTACGTGAGGCAGACAATCTCCCCGAATTCTAGGCAAGCTTCTTGAGGTCGCTGGCATAGACATTAGGCTTTATCCTCGCCATTGCATGTTTATGAAGGATTTATGGGCTTCTGCCCAACGGGCGACATCTCTTCTTGGACGTCAAGCCGATAGACTGCAGCAAACGACAACCAACCATCACAGTAAGTGACGGGAGTGGTCTAACATTGCCCAACTACCCCACTGCTAACATGCTGCCATCCCCAGGTTTCGGGCGTGGAGCCGAGGTAGAGGGGAAAGCAAAAAGTCTGTACCCTTGCAGCGTGAAAGCCATGGTTCAGAGCCGCGAGTAGAGTCACCCAATAAGAACTAGCCAAAGCCGGATCTAGAGGAGGAGCTCCGGCTTTCATCAATTCCTATTGGAGATGCAATTCCCCAGACTTCCCCACACTACCCCAGGTTATCCTTCCCATCTTAAATAACAAATGCAGACTGCAGGTCATTTCTATTACTACTTTATGAATCAACCACTCATGACTATGGTGACTTCAGTCTACAGCTGCGTCGGCATGTGGACATCCCACTTCGGCTCAAGGCACTCCACTTTACCGCAAGATTTCAAGGACGTCTAACTACATTTCTGCGCCTTCGGGATAGTATTATCTCAAGATGCCGATAGAGTATTGCAGTCTACAGGACTCTCTTGGCCAGAGAAACAGTCCCAACCAATGAACAGACTATTTCGACCAAGGGTAAAATGAAGTAAGACTGAATGAACTTGGCATCTTCGGTGCTAAATAGACCGAGAAAGCTGGTTATAAAAGTCTAGGAACTTCCGATTTCCTTAATTATTCCTAACACAACGGCGCTGGTTCCTTTAGAACTCTTTGCCTTTACACTCAATCTCCAGAACCTTTATCCACGTCTACCAACAATGAAGACTTCCTTAGTATTTGCTTCTATTGCAGCCTTGTCCTGTAACATGGCTACCGCCGCTCCGCCCTCCAACTACCTCAATTGGAAGACGTTCAAAGCCAATGGGGTCAATCTCGGTGGCTGGCTTCACCAAGAAGCCGTAATCGATCCCACGTGGTGGAACCAATACGCACCTGGTACGCCTGATGAGTGGGACTTCTGTGCAAAGCTCAAATCGCAATGCGGTCCTGTTTTAGAGCAGCGATACGGCTCATATATTACGACCAAAGATATCGATACCATGGCTGCAGCCGGTATTAACGTCATCCGAGTGCCGACTGGATATAATGCTTGGGTCGCTGTTCCAGGATCCCAGCTTTATAGTGGCAATCAAGCTCGCTTTCTCAGAGCCATATCTGATTACGCTATCAAGAAGCATGGTATTCATGTCATTCTCGATATTCACTCACTCCCAGGAGGTCTGAACGGCATGGGGCTGGGTGAAAAGGAGGGTAACTATGGCTGGTTCCAAAATCAGACCGCACTTGAATATTCTTACAAAGCTGTCGACGCTGCTATCAAGTTCATCCAGGAATCTGATGTACCCCAAGGTTTTACCCTGGCCCCCATCAACGAACCGGTTGACAATCGAGATATTACAAAGTTTGGCACGCCAGATGCATTAAGTGATCAAGGCGCTGCCTGGGTTCTTCAGTACTTCCAAGGCGTCATTTCACGCGTTGAAAAGGTCAACCCCAAGATACCCATCATGCTTCAGGGTGGTTTTCGATCTGTCGACTACTGGGCCAAGTACTTCCCTGCCAGCACTAATATCGTCTTTGATGTCCACAACTACTACTTCGCCGGTCGCCCGACTACTTCGGAAAATCTTGCCGGCTTTATCTGCAGTGATGCCAGGGACATCATTAGTACTGCTTCACCAAAGTTTCCCGCCTTTGTTGGCGAGTGGTCTATCCAGGCTGCCACCAATAACACCTTTGCCAGTCGGGCGCGGAATCTCAACACTGGCCTCAAGGCTTGGGCTACGTATACTCAAGGAAGCTCTTACTGGACTTGGAAGTTCTCTGGAAATGTGCCGGTTGATGGCGAGGGCACTCAAGGCGATTACTGGAATTACTCTGGCTTTGTCAAGATGGGTGTAATTGACCCGTCGTCGGGGGCTACTTGTTAATAAGTCGCCTCCCGCGCTCCCACTCTGATAAACTTCTCAATACACGTATCACGATGTTCCTAGCCACTCAAATGCAACTTTTACTTGGGTATGATGGTCTCTTGGCCGTCAAAGGCAGATAGTTTCTCTATTAAATAGACTCCATATAGAACACCGGTCATATAGGTTACGGAACTATCATAGAACTCGTGATACATATGCAAGCGATTTCCGGAACTTGCTTAACTAGATGTCGGTCGTATCTTCAGTGATGGAGATGTAACGGAGGCTAAAGAGGAAGTATCAGCCATCATCACGTCACGAAAGGCTGAAGAGGACGATCATGAGGATACTATAGCACATGTTACAGTCTCAAGCTGCTAACTACTAGTGTGTAATCGAGAGGCTTTTGGAGATGAAGAAAGGCTTCTCGTGTTTCATGACCCGAGGGGCAATGTTGTGAGGCAGTCATCTGTCAGACCAGGGGATTTGGAACACATTTCTTAGTATATCATGCGAGGATCTATCACTGAATCTGGCTTTTGGCGTGATGCAGAAGTTGAGAAGAAGTACAGGACGAAAGGTAAGATCATGCGAGGTGTTTTACGTAAGGCCATGGCAGAACCCGAGTAGATTCACGATTGTTGAAGTTAGGTATAGTTGGTATTGCATTGATTCAGTGATTCCGAGCCGCCCACTTCTCGTTCCTCGGTGAGATAGATTAGTATTGCACTAAATGGGGTAAATTCATTACAAAGCCATTCTATACTGAACAAACTGGCTCTCAGCAAGAGTATCATAAAGCTTCCTCGCCGCAGTATTATCATGCTTGGTAACCCACTGCACCCTCATAAATCCCTTCTCCCTCGCAACATCCGCAACAGCCTGCGTCAGCTTTCTCCCAAGACCCTCCCCACGAACTTCCGGATCAACAAACAAGTCTATCATGTCAACATCCCTCTCACCCATCACGCTGCTGTCTTTACTTACCATTCAGTAAAAGAATCTGCTTCTCACTCCAAGGCGTCTGCTCCGGAAAGAAATGCGCGATCCCCACTAATTTCTTCTCCTCCCCTCTAACTTGTCGCACGACCAGCGCTTGCAGACCATTCTTCTCTTCGATAATGCGATCAAAAGTTCGTGCGTACTGATCCTCGTCGATTTTGGACTTGTAAAAGTCGATGTAGGCGTGGAATAATTTAGACCATTCTTCGAAGTCGTCGCGGACTGGCTTTTCGATTTGATATGTTGCTGAAGGCATTGTGATGATGGTTTGCGATGAAGGGCGTTATCGATGAGGGGAAGTTTTGAGGTTGAAGGCGCTGTTTAAAGATTCGTTATCGGCTCCGAGAGGCCGGTTCCGAAGACTCGGGCCGGTCTGGGCTAGAGACCGGGAGTGTCACCGGCATGATATCGCTTTTATCGCAATCGGTGTGAGTCAGTCAACTTGAAAGTCAGGCTTGAAGCTAGGTCTCAATTACTTATTGTGGCTGCAATCGCTGACGGCTCTCATGTTGTCTTGTGAAATCGCAGTTGAGGAGACTGCACAGCCATGATGTCATCAAGCATAACTCCGCCTGGCCTCAACAGATATCGACAACACAAGCAAACCAGGTCAATATTGCTGACTCAGATGGATTGAAAGTTTTTGATCACATTGACTCAAGGAGTCAGATCCTTCTCATAAAATCACGGGCCATAGCCAATGGATCTCACTCAGCGTCGTATGCTCAAGTGCATCTCGTATAGAAAGCGGGACGGATCCCGGATCATGACCCGAGAGGCACGGGAGTAGATCCTTCTGCGGCAAGAATCCTTGCGGATCCAATCGGAATATTATGGTCGAGCATAATCCGTATACTGGTCTAATAATCTCATGCGTCTCTCTCACCACGGGTGCTGGTCGTGGTCAGAGATATGCATATGTCCCCAGTGTTCATGCAGGAGTTACGGTCTCTGCAGGCGACTCTAGGCTATAATCGGCAGGTAAATCCTTCAATCCATGTATGAGGTGAGACTTAGGTGGTAGAAATCCCTTGGCAACATCGGCTGGATAGAAACAGGAATGTGGTCAGCCAAAGGCTCCAATCCTAGTAATTGACAAGTCACATAGCTACGTACATCACTATATAAAAGACACCGACGACCCGAAGAACGAACCTCTTTCCCATTACTCACTCATATCACAATCATCAAAAATGCAGTTCTCCATCTTCAGCATCCTGGCCATTGCCACTGTTGCCATCGCGGCTCCCCAGTCGTACGTGCTCTTCAAAACGCAACCGGCCTCATAACATAGCTAACATTGTTGAAGGTCCTGCAGTAACGGCGGCCTGTTCTACTCCGACCCAAAGACTCTTGAGCCCTGCAAATCTGAATGCGCCGGCGGAACCTGCGCCATCCAAGGCACATGCAATCCTACCCCTGGGGTTCCTCAACTCTGCCTGGCCAAGTGCACTTGCTAAGTGTCTTGGTCACGTCAAGGATAGGCCTCGGGATGTAAGAAGACTTCTGACACTAAATCAAGGTACTAAAAATACTTAGTCTAAGATCTTCTAATTCTATACTAAATTATACTAAATTTACCTAAAGTGACCTAAGGTTTTTTATCACCTGAGATAGAGGTCCTAAGTTTTATTACATTCCCTTGATAGGATGGTGACAAAGGCGGGTGCCTCACTGTTAGTGGGGATTATTTACCTAGTCACGGACGAAACCAGTTAGCTGAAATAAATGTTGACGGCCTCAAAAGCCTTATATGTATCGCGAAAGTCCCGCAGCGCTAGTATCTGCATCAACTTCTAAACTCTTCTCGCTACGCGGGAATGGTCGACCAATGATATCATCTTTGTTCTTCACCTTCTGAATAAGAGCAGAAGATCTTCAAACCGTGAACCACCAACTTCCAGCCGCTGAAGCTCTGTGAATTGACTAAGCGTCACCAAATGAGGCCCCGGTACTTTCCACGCAACAGCCTCCCAAGCACTCTCACTATCTGCATCCCAAAGATTTGTCCGCACATCAAACGGCAGAGCCTCAATACAAAGCGAATGCATTGTATATCCCCTTCTCAATGAACTAAATACTGCCAAGAGAATGTTACAAACCATTATAGTCCGTCTTACATTCTCAGAGAACAGCCATGCTTTCCAAGGACTCAGTGAGCTTGGTAATTGAGTCGGTGCATGCTGCCACAGCGTATGAGTTAGTGCCCACATTTCTTCATTGTCACGTTCGATGTCATCGTCGTTCATGTCATGACACTCCAAGAGACGAATTATTTGGGCGAGGTTTATTGCTTGTGCGTATGCCAGCGTGTCTGCGAATGTGCTGGTACGTTTGGAAAGGCGAAGCAGGCGTCTGATTATAAGTCGAAGGGCACTGAGGCGGCTGCTGGCCAGGTATTCGCCGCCGATGTGATAGCTGTAGCAAACATCGCAAACTTCTTTGAGTGGCGGTGGTAGGGAGGGGCCGTAAAGTGCAGAGTGAATGAAGGAGGTCCTGCCATGCTCCACGAACTGGCTTGGAAAGCTCCGAAGGATATGAGACATATGATGGAGTGTCGCCTGATCAAACACGCGGACGATCTCCAGATGAAGAGGATTGAAAATTTGGAGACCGTTATTCACCGGCTTGCTCATGATTCTAAGATCGTTCAACCTCGCCAGGTCTGGAGCTCGAGAGCCATCATAGGAATCATTAGAGAGGACTTGTCGAATAAAGATTTGTAGCCTTGTATCCAATACACCGTGGACCAATAAATGCGTCAGGCTCTGTTGTTTTTCCTCCTTGAGCTTTCGAGACTTGACAATACTTTCGAGGGTCTTGTCGTTGATGGCGATTGGTGCAGGGGCTGGCTCGTTGGTGTATCGACAGGGAATACGCTTGGTGGAACACCTCTCGCAGCAGGGACTTGCGAGATTACAACGCCGTCGGGCTTTGACGCAAGCTTGGCACGATCTTTGTAGTAAGCCCATACTGCATTTTGGTTCTTGTGCCTAATACCCGATGACTATGGATGAGGGATGAGTGTTTCTTTGATGCGGGAATACTCGAACGACGCTTGACTAATCATCAACAGCAGATACGCTTGTTCCAAAAAAGGGCTAGCCTCCACCTCAAGATCAAAAAGGGTTTAGTTTCCACCTGCTGGCTAAAAGAGGTTTAGACTCCACCATCTTCATGACAAGATGAGCTTGGATTGAGGCCATGATAATGATGAAATGCCTCGATGCTGAGAAATCACAAACGTTTGACCAGGTCATATGCTGAATTGATAGTCTATAAGTAGTCCAGACATTTCCAGTCAATTAACGATATCACCAAGCACAATTGATCACGTTCATAGCCCGAAAGTCTACTTACCCTGCATCTATCAATATTTTAGACATTTCTATCCTTCGCCATGTCTGCTGAGATCAAAAACGTTATGGTCCTCGGAGTGAGTTTTTCTCCTTACCTCATTGGATATCGAATGGTTAGACTGATAAATAGAACAGGGTCGCGGAAATCTCGGGCCGTACCTCATCAAAGCACTTGTCAACGCAGGCTTCAGCGTCTCCGTTCTTAGCCGCACCTCATCAAATGTCACAGACTCAACGCTCTTGGGTGCTACAATCGTCAAGTCCGATTACACCTTCTCGTCTCTTGTTGACGTCTTTACTGGCCAAGATGCTGTCATTTCCACTCTCTCGACTGCCAATATTGCAGAGCAAAAGATCGTCATTGACGCCGTTGCAGCTGCAAAGGTCAAGCGATTCATGCCAAGCGAGTTTGGAAGCGACACCTCTGTTGAGGGACTGGAGAAGATGGCGCCTTTTCTCAAGGGGAAACAGGATGTTATGGACTACGTCAAGTCTAAAGAAGCAGACGGGCTGTCTTGGACGGCGATATTCACTGGTCCTTGGATCGACTGGGTAAGTCCATGGACTATGAAGCAACAGAGCAAAGGAAAGCTGATAAATTATTAGATGCTGGTTGAAGGCAAAGGACTACTTTGCTTAGATATCAAGACCAAAACTGGTGAGCTTGTCGACTCAGGCGAGCCAAAATTCACCACTACGACCGCATCGCAAGTCGGCGAAGCTACAGCTGCTGCACTCCTTCACTCAGACAAGACCAAGAATGAGTACGTTCACGTCGCATCTTACAATACTTCTCAGAACCAAGTCATCGAGGCTCTCGAGAGAATCTCAGGCACCAAGTTTCAGCTTGAAAACTTGGACAACAAGGACCTATATGCTCGCGCCACGAAGTTGGTCGAAGAAGGCAACTGGGGCAGAGGGTACTATGAGCTGGCTACTGCGACTGTCTATAGCGATGCGCCTGTCACATACTTCCCTGACAAGGCGGCTCATTGGATGGATGTGCTTGGTCTGGTTCAAGATGAGACCTTTGATGAAATGATCATCCGTGGTTTGAAGACTGTTTGAGCATAGGACAAGGAGAAGGGATCATGAGACATCACGTGGTCTGGTGATATGCCTCGGCATATAGGAGCGGCCTCACCGCCATTGCCCAGTCAATACAACACGGCATCCCCGATCAATGCACCAGGATACACATTATCATCAATAGTATTTATTGTTCATATCTCTTGTGTTATTCATGGAGACTATCATGCGAAAATCATGCAAAGCTATATGCCGTAACCAACAATCCCAACCGTTATCTATTTCCATTTAGTGCCAGAGAGCATCATTAGGCTTGATGCCCTTCTCCTTGCAGTGATCATAATACAACTTGGAGAAGCTGAAGAGATCAAGAGTGAACTTCAAGGTATCATCATCATTCAGGAACTCAATGCTACCAGTGATGGTAAACACGATATCAGTGTCGTCCTGGACAGACAAGGTGTGGATAACGCCGGGGTTCTCGCAAACCCAATCTCCAGGTCGGGCAACCCAGTCGTATCTAGATCGCGACAGATTAGCACTTCAATCTTGCACAAGGTTAGGGGGTTAGACTCACTCCTTGTAGCCCCATTCTCCTGACATGGTGATGGCTGTAACGGTACCACGGTGTCGGTGCTTGCCCAGGCTGGCAGCGACTTTTGATCGAAGACCGACGACGAAAGTACCCGTCCTGTTCTCCATGCGCATGGGCTTCAGCTCAATGGGTCCAATCCACGGAAACCAGAGCGTATCCGTCTTTGCGTTGATGTAAACATCGGGGGCGCTGTACTTGTCGACAAAGGCAAGCTCTTCCCGCTCGTGCTCGTTGAGGGCGGAGCCATCCTCCTTGGGTCGCTCAGGAAGCTTGGAGACGGGCTCGGGGACGAGATCGGGGGTGGTAGTAGAAGGAGCCATTGTGAGATATGCTTTGCGAGGCGTAGATATGTTGTGCAGTAGTAAAACGTGTAATAGAGGTGCCAAGTTGTACTACGGGCCGTTCCTGGGCTGGATTTATTAAATGCAATTTTGTAGGACCCTTGAGGCGAATGAAGGAAGCGGATCCGATGAGGGGAAAGGATTACTATTGTTGGTGAGACGATTGGTTGCGCTTGTGGGCATTCGAAACGCGTTGTCCGCGGTGTAAATCCTTTAGTCTCGGGGCATACCGCCATTTCGAGTACTAGACTGTCCCTGACTCGCGATAGCTCTGCTCTTCCGGGGGCATAACCCGCTTCCCGCCCACATACCGCCTGTAGTCTCAACGGCTTTTAAAATTCTAGGGGTCTTTGGGCATTGAAAGCTGTATTACGGATATCTTGGTGAGGAAGGGTTGTCTGCTAGCAGAGTTTTAGAGGCGAAACTGTGGTTTTGCCTGGAGGTGACGATCTTGTCTGCATAAAGGTTCGTCATGCAACGTCAAGCACAGACCCTATCCGTTCTTGAGCGCCCCTGACGCTTTTCTTCCTCTTCTGGCAGAAGGATTCAGGCAAACTCCACAGACGGTGTTTGCCATACAAGATAGCGGAGCGGTAAGTGCAGCATCCTGACATTTTGACCATAACCCACTGGCTGGTCCACTGGTCTAAACCGTTCCGAAACTAGATGACCCCAGATCCGCTGCGACGTTAAAGGTCGCGCCTTGTTGAGACATGAGAGGAAGAGACAGAGACTAAAAGATGAGAGAAAGGAAAAGCCGTTGTGCCAAGGAGCCAAGTCGTGGAATACCCGATTATTCGGGATATTTTATCTCCATTATATAAGTGATAACTGATTGGTGCATTCGGTGCGATTGGGTAAGAGGATTGGATACCTTGTTTAGACGCGCTGGCGCGGTGAGTCAAGACCCTGAACCAACAGCCAAGGCAACGCACACTACACTTTCCCAGGGTGTTCAGTCATTGCTTTTTTACACTCGATCTCTGTTTTTCCTGTCCCAGGCTCTTGGGATCCTCAATCTTGGGTTCCGAGATCTTCACTGAAGCAAAAACCTCGCATTGCTACCTTACAGTTGGGCCTGAAGCTAGGCTAGCCTCCCCCTCGCCCCCCGGAAGTCTTGTATCCGCTGGGGCTAGTATCTTTTGGCTACGGCATGACTACCCGCGTAACTACCGTCTCCCCCCGCGCGCGGCCACAGCGGCAGATTCTGGGTCCTGTGTAATTTTGCTTAGCCTTACGAGCTGATGCGGGAGCGAACCCGTCTTGATGCTATCGATGTCTAGTTTAGCGTGAGTTATGGCGCCAGCGCAGAGAAGCGTCTGCCTCACTTCACTGCTTAGTACAAAGTATCTGCAGCAGGAAAAAGAAAGTTTGAAAGAGTCAGAAGGTGCTGACATGCCGGGTGAAGATTACTCGCAGATTGAGTTTTACGTGGATGGTCCACTATCGATATCAACTGTCAAACAATGACAAGGTTTGGCCCTGACATTGAGAATCGCGATGTGACAATGCACCTCATCCTCGAAGGAATAATCCTTCGCGCGCTGCCCAGAGATTACCCGCAGAAGCCAGAGTCAACCTTGCAAGCCCTCTTGGCTCTTCTGGTGCTAACAGAACAGGAACCAAACCAAGAACGGGATAACCAAGTCTTGACCTAAAAAAGCCGGCGGACCCGTCGAATGTCACATTGTGGAACCGACTAGTCCTCTAGCTCAACTCCTTAGACCTCATCCAGCGACGATCATAGCCGTTGAGGCCCTACAAGCGCGCTTTGAATTTCACCCAGCTTGTGTCTTTTTTACGAGGGGACCTTGGACTTGATCATCGCAAGCTTGCGGTCTCCTTTAGCTCCCAGGTCCACATACCGGTTCGTTTCGAATAGATAAATTAAAATGTTTCCTTCCGGGGAACTGGCCCCCCTGGCGTAATTATACATATCTCTCGCATTGTATCCATCCTCTCGGGTTCGCGTTGGTCCTTTCGCTCTTCTCGTCATCTCTCTTTTTTGTTCAAACTCTGTATGGTTGGGCTGCCCCCCTCTGGTTCTTGACGAACTGA
Source organism: Fusarium pseudocircinatum (assembly GCA_013396035.1). Classification (NCBI taxonomy): domain Eukaryota; kingdom Fungi; phylum Ascomycota; class Sordariomycetes; order Hypocreales; family Nectriaceae; genus Fusarium; species Fusarium pseudocircinatum. Next base: position 117,397 of record JAAOAS010000295.1, read on the forward strand.
GTGTGCAGTAAGCTTAACTCCAAACTCTGATTCGCGGAGGTGTTTGCTCCTTTCTGTTATTTACCTCCGTGGACGGGGAAATGGCGAAGATGGAGTCTAAGCAGACGGACCTTTGGGTCGTGCTGTTTGTCACGTTTGCTGCTGCGACTATCATCACTATCCTTCGGTTATTGAGTCGTCGGCTCAAGAGGATTCCTTTGTCTTGGGATGATTACTTTGCTCTTTGCGGATATGTGAGTTTCCTTTTTTTTTTTTGATCTGCTGCGAGTGAGGTTGTAAGTGCTGACGGGTTGGCAGGCCATTTCTGTTGGTTGGATCATCATTATTCCCTACTGTAGGTTCCCGCTCAACGACCAGCGACCGATAACGATACTAACAGTACCAAGGGGTCAATCACGGTCTTGGGCTACATATTTTGGATGTCACAAAAATGAGGAATATCACATTGGAAGATGCATTGTACCAGTCGAAGCTTCTCCTCTTCATCGCCGAACTTTTCTACGCTTTCGGTCTCTTCTTCGCCAAGGTCTCGATTCTCAGTCTGTACTGGCGCATGTTCCGAGTCAGCAACATCCGACTACCGATTCAAATCCTCTTCGGATGCGCCATCGTCTGGATCATCTTCCGAGTATGTACATCACGATCAATCAAGGCTTCTAGGCTAATTGGCGGTAGATCTTCATGGGTATCTTTCACTGCGTTCCTGTCGATGCATTCTGGGATTCAACAGCAGGCGGATACTGCGCCATTGAGGACAAGAAGTTCTTCTTTGGTACGACGCTGGTGCACGCTGCCATTGATATCGCTATCTTGATCCTTCCGATGTGGCAGATCGGTAAATTGCAGTTACCTATGATTCAGAAGGCTGGTATCATGGTCATGTTTACCTTTGGCTTCTTGTAAGTGACCTTCACCTTGGGTCAATTGATGGAGTTACTAACAGACCTAGCATTTGCGCTGCCGCTATCCGACTTATTGTCGCTGCTCGCGTCTTTAATGACAAGTCCGCCGATTTGACTTGGAATATTTGCGACATTGTCATCTGGGCAACAGTCGAGGTCAATTTAATCAACGTTTCCGGTATGCATCCACCCAAATGACTAGCTAAGCGGTATCTAACATGTACAGCTTCACTACCCACGATCCGACCTGCGTGCACATACATCTTCACCTGCACGCATCCCCGAACCCGAACAGGCGCCAGCTCAGGAAGTTACCCCAACAGCTATGGCCGCAGTCAAACCAAGCAATCCATCCGCCTCGACACCATCAACAAATCCACGCCCAACGACGAATCTTCCTCCACACACCAACTCGCCGAATCCGACGACGGCGGTGGTCGCGGCTCAGTATCAGACTTTGAGAGCCACGCCATCGACCGGTTCAGACCAGCGGGGAACAAGTACACATCTACAGTCACGGGTCAAAGTCCAGGCACTGGGGAATTCGGCGCAAACTTTGGTGGCATTCTCGTCAAGAATGAGACGACGGTGCACGTTTCCAAACACTGATCAAACAGGGCTGAACCTATGTGATATTGAACGGAGTCATGGGAAAAAAGCGATGTTATGGATATACCTTGTAACCTTAGAGGATAGTGAAATAATTACAGTAATAGCGATGATCGAGTCATTTGGACCCAGATACCGGGAACCATTCCAACCAATCGCAACATGGGCGTGATGACTTTGGTGACATTAGTAGATGGGCCCCTGCGTCTCAAGCGTCAAGTCTAGGATTGATCCGCGGTGCCTTCGTCTCACGACAGTTGCCAAAGCAGGTTTTCTCCAGCGCTGAATCCACTGAAGAAATGTCACGGATCATTCCGTTGCAGATTCTCAGAGACTGTTTCCATCTCCATCTCCACTGTAAGCGACATATCTCGTCTCCCCAACCCCACGCATTCGTAACTATTTGACCCGTTTCCCTCAGTCCGTGGCCGCTTAAGCTTCGGGCGGCTGTCACCAAAATGTCATTCTACGCACTGACTCTAGCACTGACATTACCAAAAAGTCTAGAACTTCGAAAACTGAGGCTGACGATATGACGACGCAAAGTCAACACCGTTCTTGCTCTAGTGAACATCTTTGCTTTTTCCACGTGCATCTCTGCGTCTGCGACCAGAGAAACTCAATGTCCAATAAGAAACAGTGCCCTGATGGCGATCAGACGCATCAAGGTAGCATCGTGTCTTTTGAGTCGGAAGTTGGGGGAAGAAATACTCCGGAACTTCCGCCAATGCGACATCGCACCATTTGCGCTAAATGCGTCGGAGACAGGGTCAGGGCTTCGGTACTTGAGCACTGAAATGAGGGGAAGTTGTGATATTGGGAGAGCGCCAAATATTGGGTTAGCAGTCGATAACGGCTGCGCTATAGTTTCAGCTGGCTGTTGGCAATTTCATGGGGTTGGTGGCGTTGAAAGAGTTGATTGACTGCCGTACCAAGCTTTTAGGTGCCGGAAGCTATGAAAAGACTTGCCCGAGTGATGCTAACAGGGGCCTCTCGGACAAAAGAGCTCTTTCTGACGGAACTAGGCCGACTACGAGTATTCGGTCGATAAGTGCAATGGTCTGAAACGTGATCGGCATGCAACCTCTTGCAGTGAAACTGTTTGAATGCCGACATGAGAGGTATCACAAGATTGGGGAGAAACACAATCGGGGAAAGTGATAGATTATGTTACTGATCGAATATTGTAGTTCGCCGAGATTTGCAACCCTGTCTTAAGATACTTACCCTGTCGCGAAGCTCAAGACGATGTTAGTTCACTTGAAAGTCGTGGCTCTCTTCCAGGGACTTCTACATTTTGCTAAAAAGCGTCACCAATATAAAACTCGTATCTTGTCCGATTATAGCATCTTCAAAGGCAACCCTCTCAAAGCGAGGCGAGGAGTTCGCGATGCCGACGAGCAAAATGCCCATGTTGGATGTAGTAAACAATCTATGGCATCCCGAAACGAACCCTGGCGGATGTATCAGTCTTGGAGTCGCTAAGAATGTAGACTCCCAATCGTGACACCAATGATGCAAGACTGATACTTGACAGACACTCATGCACAAGGAACTGATTGAGCATATCACTGAGAATGTATTCCCCCCATGCTGGCGATAGAAGTGTCAAATACTGACATCCAATAGTTCAGTCTTGATAGACATGTTCTAACAGCTGGCGACGGTTTCACAGGCTCTCATCGCCTAAGAAATACCCTCGCAAGATTTATCAACTCCACTTCAGCCCATTTGAGAACATCATCAAAAATCAAGTCTTTGTCACTTCTGGTGTAGGCCAAGCAATCAAGCTCAGTGGCTTCTTGCTCTGCGACAAAGGCGACGGAGTTTTGCTCGCGCAACCTCACTATGGAAACTTCCGTATTGATCTGGGCTAAAGAGTTTAGTGAGTCTAAATCCGAAGCTACTGGTTGTATCAAGTTAACCTTCGTAGAGCTAAGATCATAGGTGTCTCGTTGAGAGATGCAGATGCCTTTAGCATTGAGACGAAAACGCTTTAACGGAAGCTGAACAGCAATGAGTTCGTGTCAGGGTTTTTCTATTATGCAACCCTCACAACACATTAGGTCAGATGCCTGTGCCTATTGGAGTTTCCTACTAACTATCTGCCAGGTCGATGTTATACTCCCGAGGTCTAAAGGCTTACGTGCAATTCTGTCAGAAGCATAACCTACACCTCATCAATGACAAAGTGTATGCTCTGTCGGTCTGGAAGAACTCAGACGCCCTTGATGCACCAGCATTTACTCCAACTTTGTCTATCAATCCAGATGGTCTGATTGATAGAGACCTGCTACTTGTCCTTTGGGCAATGGGCAAGTTACGATACTGAAATGCAAAAGGAGCCGAGAAAAACTGACTTCGTGGCATTACTTTTATTCCTGTGGCATTAGGATGGGGTGTCTGATCACTCGGAATGAGGCCTTTGTGCGAACTTGCGAAGCAAATTCGTTTTTCTCTGACCCTTCATCTCTAGCTGATCTCGCTACCGCACATGTACCCGCTGATGATGGATTCATTGAGAGCTACATCAAAACCAATTTATTGCGGCTAGCAGAGAACTACGAGCTGACAACCAAGTCTCTCAACAGTCACGAGATTCCTTATAAAGAAGGGTTCAATGCTGGCCTATTCGTCTGGGCTGATCTGTTCAAACACTAGCGCGCACAACTTAATGCTACTCTACAGAACCTGAAGGAACATGGGGAGGATCCTAAGAAAGCCCCGAGGACTCTCGAAGTGAGTTTACAAGAGACTCTATTGAAGTGCAAGATATCCTTGGCTCTTGGTGCTGATTTTGGAAGTGATGTACCCGGCTGGTACCGAGTTGTGTTCGCTTATGAAAAGACTTATCTGACGTTGGGTCTATAGCCGATGGTCAAAGCTATTGAAGCCTTCCAATGTCAACTTGGGAAGATAAAATGTAAAATGGTATCTCGACAGGAATTGCAGTGTATCAATAGCTTTGCTATCATACCTCAACTAGCGATCTAGTTGACCCCAAGATACGTGAAGTGGCATGCATTTACGAGATTCCAAGTGTCTTTTCCTCTGCACGCATTGACCTGTACGCGTCAACCCACCACTTATGTATAGGTTTATCCCCTTTCCACGTTCCATTAGGCCCTAGCTCATCCCAAGGCTTAGGACTGAGAATGTAATGCACGTTCTTGACCTTTTCATCACGCCAAACCGCTGCGTGCACGCTTGGATCTCGCATCGTCTTCAAGGCGTTGTATATATATGGCAATGCGACCCAACGGCCTTTGTAAAGATCTGCCAATAGGTCCTGATCTGGAAACTGGTAGTCCAGACCTGTCTCATTCATCTTTGTGACTATCTGGTCGAAAATGGCTTTTGATGGGTTGATGACGAGAAGTCCACTGTTCAGTTCGCCCAAGCCAGTTGAGATATCTGCTCCGGTAGTTTGTGCGACCTCTGGCGAAGAATGCTGTGACGTAAACGCGCAGTTCTCTGGTTTCCAATTCGGCGGATAGTGCGGCTTTCGTAGTGGATTGCAAGTGCACGCATGGCAGGCTGCGAATACTCTTTTACTGTGAGTAATGTCTCCAGATCCGCTTAATGTCGGCGAATCGAGATCAAGGTCCATGAGTTCATCCATATTCTGAAGAGGAAGCATATCTGAGTCTAGAAGAACTATTCGTGAGTAGTCCGTGATTGAGAAGGCGATCAGCTTCGTCCAACACTCGTTGAATCGTGGGTCATCTGTGTATTCCTTTGCGGTCGTTGGGGCGAGTCGCGGTACTTGGAGGGTTGCTATGCTTCGCCGCTTCAGAGACTCAACGCTGGTTTGAGATAATGTGCTGGTGTATATCACCAACAGCGGATAACTCGATTTGACGCATCTTAGACGGTAGTTGAGTGTCAGTACACCCTTCAGATAGTCATCATTCGTTACCAGAGTTGCCCAGACTGCATGATTGTCAGTCCAGTGATGCAGACAAAGCTGGGCTACGCGTAAAGAACCACCAACCTTTTGGGGGTAGAGTCGCAGTGTTCTCAGAAACCATTGTAACCGGGACAGATCAGAGATTCCCGAGATTGGATGTAAGTGCACGACTTCGACAATTGTCCATCATTCCAGGGAAGAACCTTCACAATATTGAATTGCGGCCGCGTGTGCTTTTATAACCCAGCATCGGCAGTTATTAAAGTTTACTGCGCAAACTTAGTGCACACGGCTGCCTCGGACGGCAATCGAAGTGGCTTGTTTCTATGGCCATCTCGTACTAAAAAGTGAAACTAACTCCACACTCTCATGCACCTCATCCCAAAGTTGGCATTTTCATGTCTAACATTGTCTCAGCTGCAGGAAATGGCGCAGCTGAAAGATGCACTATTGGAGATTATCTCTTGGCATCTCTCACCGATCGCTGGATACTGCTTGGCATCGGAAGAGTTGATGTTCGATGTGATTGATAACAAGTTTTGCTTTTTGATAAGTCGGAACTGCATCGGAATGGTCGGCCTGATATGTTGGTTATGACTGTTCCATAGTGAGGCCGCTTACTAATTTGCTTCACGCTTCACGGTGTTCTTCGAGAGGCATGCTTATCCTGCATCATGCTTCATGCCTATACCCCGCCCAAGCATCCTTACAATCGCATAACCTATACATCCCACTTACGGAAAAATGGGCAACATGATAGAAACAGAGGCAACAGACGATATCGCTGTCTATGAGCTCCATGGTGGCATCGGAGACGGTGCAGACATGGTACTTGAATTTAATGGCTGCTTGGTATCCATCTCCATACTTCCCAGCAATGGATCGTCTGCAAGGGACACTCAAGGACAAAAAGATCGCCCTCTACAGGATCATTTGATTGATGTCATAGACAAGGCTACCGTGTGTCAGGACGACGAAGAGTATGAGGAACTTGTGAATGAGGTCTTTGTCGTGATTCTCGACGCTGGAAGATCTCTGTTCCGTCAGTTGACATCTTCGCAAGGCGAACCGGCTCTAGGCAAATCTATGCATCATTACCTATTTCCTCCTTTCTTCCACTTCCGTTTGGAGGCTCCTGCTCCCACAGGCAGTGTCTCTATCATACCCATTAGCTCCAACGAAACAAATACCATTCATACAGTCGACCTTGCCTCTGGCCAGGATGTCCGAGAAGAGTTGGGGATCTGCCAAGATTTACCTAGCTATACACCTGAGGAACTCTTTGCTACCGAGGTGTTTGAGCGTGGTGCAAGGAGTGTTACAGCTACCGTCCAAGTACAAGGGCAAGACATGTTGTGCAAGGCGAGTGGTGAGCCAGACAGAATCTCTCGTACCAGGACAGGACGGGAGATTCAATGCCTTCACAAGATACGGGAATACTTTGTACGGGGATCTATACGTGTTCCTCAACTTTATGGATACATCCATCACAATGATACGAAGCAGATCCTAGGGCTTCTTCGACAGTGGGTGCCAGGGCGCAGACTTGATGATATTGTTACCTCTGCTCCGCCAGAGAACAAGAAGAAATGGGCTTCCCAAGTCCGAGAAACCATCGAGACGCTTCATCAACATGGACTGATCTGGGGAAACGGAAAAACTGGCAATATAATCATCGACGAGCAGGACAATGCTTGGCTGATAGATTTTGGTGGCGGGTATACACAAGGATGGATTGACGAGGAACTAGCTGAAACAAAGCAAGGAGATGAACAAGCCCTGGAAAAGATCACTAAATTGCTAAGCGGAAGTGAGGGTATGTCTGTATCCTCATAGAGACATAAACATCCGAGGATATACCAGCTTGCGTAGTGCGTAGGTTCGATAGTGCAGATCAACGGCAGTTCCTGGCACCCATACTGTTGGGACTCAACGGCCGCTAGGATGACGTCCACCTTTAATCTTAACAAAAAAGTCCCCGAGGGTCCGAATGTAGCTTAGTGAAGAAGCGCTGGCCATAGAGATAAGCTCAAATAGTAAATTCTGCTGCAAGGTCGATGGTTTCGTCAGCACGAAGCGTCACATCTGTTTATTCTTGGTATGAATTGCTCGGAGTAGATGCCTAGCTAATATCCTCGAGGTCAGTGAATCAGCGACTGGATCCTTTAGTGCCTATCTTAGTCCCCAGGCACTGAGTGGCTCGCTAACTTGCTTACAGCTCAGAAGTGTGGACTGAGCGAAACCTCCTCTTTGCTACCTTGGATGCCTCGGGAGCACCGCGGGCGTTAACAAACGCTTGATACTCAAAAGATCACCGTCAAAAGTTCCAAAGGACATTCCCGGAAATCGCGGAAGTAGGCATCTTCCTTTTCTTTAAAGCATCGCTTTGACCGCCTTGAGTGTTTATGCTGTGACTTCCTTTCTTAAATACTAATGACGTATGTTACAGCTGCATGGTACCCCGGGCCCCACGGCCTGCGTTGACGTATTAGATGGTACCCTTTACGAAGCTACTGTAGGGCTAGCTATACATAGGTCACTTATCAGTCCCAAGCATAAACGGGGCAGCCTTTGATCGGCATGCATGCATCTGTACCTGACGACCCAAGGCACATCTGCCGTTCCCGGGTATAATACGATAGCAACATAGATAGTTCAGCTTAGCAGGGGACTTTACCCTTCTAACAGGCCGCCGGATGAAACATTTGAACAACAGACGAGACGCTCCGACTAGCAGCTAACTCTAAAGACATCGATGTTGTATGAGAACGAGTGTTGCAATTATCGAATGGCATCATTTGCAGAGTTCAGTTACATGTGACTTGACCCTGCTTGTAAATTTTCTAAGGATGCTGTGACTTTGACTTTCGTCAACCTGAAGATAACGGGTAGAGTGAACAAATCCATTAATTATATAGAGTTCCCCTCCAAGCACCACTTTCCAACAAATAACGTGTTGCTTCTCGTCCCCTATGAAATTTGCATTTTATGTGCGCGGATCGAAATCTTATGTATCCATTATTTAAACGTTGGGTGGAGTTTTCCATTGCGTGTTCCTGAATACGGAATAGCAGCCCGGCATTTGCTGCAGTGGAGCTGTCGGAATTCGGGCTCACATCGATAGTGCTCTAAACTCTTACTTCAACCTCTAAATGCTACACCGTATTATTACCCTCCTCGGAGTCCGTCATCCCACATCGGCAGATTAAATTAAATGCAACGAAATAAACACTTTTTGCGTGTTGTTAAAGTATCGATGGTGTTTTTCTCGCTTAATTGGCCATATGTGGTAATATTACGCGCCGTATCTAAGATGCATCAAAACATCGGACGATGGACCGCCGCCTTGGGATCGTTATCCTGGTCTATCGGCCCCGTCTATGCGCCGAGTGTATGCCCCGTGGGGGCGGCTCTGCTCCCCTGTTGGCGTGTGTGTGCGCCCAGAGCCTCAGCCTGCGGCAAACACGAGCGAAAGGCACGCTATAGACTTCGGTTCTCGGCTGCGGTCAACTCTAAATAGCACATCAGGTATCCCACTTCACGCAGTCTGTGGCTTACACGTAGGCGAATGACGCATAAAACTTTACTTCGATGGCAGTGAGGTAGTAGCCTCGGTTCAGGGGTTAGAGAGAATAGTTATATATCATGCATTCTGGCTGAGTGGTTATAAGGCCGTAAGGAGTATCGGTAGCAGAGTCTCTTGAGCCCCTGTCTGGGTATTAGCTCGTCCTGATCACTTCCCAACCTGCCATTAGCCCACCAATATATATAGACTTCGCCTCATTCTTCATCGTCATGAGCTTCAGATTCCCTTATCACGAAACCCCGTCAGAGGGCAGCTTCAACCGCGACTTCAACGACGCAGAAAAAGGCCAGCACGATACCTCGGGAATGGCACTTGCACCATCGAGCAAAGTCTACGCATCCGACAAAGTGAATGGCCACCTCACTGCTTTTCCTCCGGCTCATGGCGGAAACATGTCGTCCGCCACCCAATCGACCTCGTCTTTTCACAACTATAGCAAATCGGACTCTTCCTTGCCAATTCTTCCAAAGCAAAAGATCACACCGCCGCCGCCAAAGAAGCAGGTGCCAAAAAAGAGCACCCTGTTCATACTCTGGTTCAACACATATAAGAGGCTCTTCGTTTTTGTCGTCACCCTCAACCTAGTTGGCATCATCCTCACGAGTGTCGGCCAGTTCCAGTATGCGCAGGATCATCTTGGCTCTATGGTTCTTGGGAACCTGCTTTTTGCTATCTTGATGCGCAACGAGCTGTTCTTCAGAGTGCTCTACATGGCTTTCATCTACGGATTAAGAAGTGTATGTCACTGATAAGTTACGCTGATTTAATATACTAATATTTTACAGTGGGCTCCGGTGAGAATCAAGTTGATGGCAGCATCGTTTCTGCAGCATGTTGGAGGAGTGCACTCGGGGTGTGCACTCTCCGGAACTGCGTAAGATACCCTTCTATACATGCTTCAAATAGTTTGCTGACTTGTTGTAGTTGGCTCGTGTATTACATCGTCCAGATTCTCAGTCACCGCAGCATCCGTGAACCTGCTGTCCTCATCACTGGGATAGTCACCGTTGTCTTCATCATAACATCCGTCGTGAGTGCATTGCCATGGGTTAGAAAGTAAGTCCAGGCCTGTCTCTCCCATCGAGCTTCATTGACCTCTTGTTCCAGTAACCACCACAACATTTTCGAGCGCTACCATAGATTCGCTGGCTGGCTAGGTTTGGCTGTCAGTTAGTACCTAAATGATTGTGAGTTAGTACTGACTTGGGTATAGGCTACATGGTCTTTCGTTGTGTTGAGCAACTCTTATGATACCACTAGCGGTAAAGATAATTCCAATGCGCAGTCCTTGATTACCACAGAAAACATCTGGTTTACCATTTTTATGACGATCTTGTAAGTGACAGCATGTTTGCTAGCTACCGAGAAAGAATAATTATTGACATTAGTATTATTCAGGATCGCTCTCCCATGGGTCACAGTCCGAAAGGTCCCCGTTAAAGTAGAAATCCCCTCGTCTAAGGTTGCCGTCCTCCGGTTCGATAGGGGAATGCAGCAAAGTCTCCTGGGACGCATCGGCCGTTCAGCCTTGATGGAGTATCACGCTTTCGGTATCATCAGCGAAGGACGCCATTCGCCTTATCATTACATGGTATGCGGCGTCCAAGGCGATTTTACCAAGAGTCTTGTTGCGAACCCGCCTGCAAAGATCTGGACACGAGAGTTGAAGTTTGGTATGAGCTACTGGCTGGGTAACCTGTGCTATCGACCGTACTGACATTTTATAGCCGGAATCGGACACGCTTCTGCCATGTTCAAAAGGGGCATCCGTGTTTGCACCGGGACAGGCATTGGTGCGGCTCTGTCGACGTGCATCCAGAGCAAGAATTGGTATGCACACCCATATGCCTGTCCAACACCGACTCTTACTAATAGTCCATCCCAGGTTCCTCATCTGGATAGGTTCTGACCAATACAACACTTTCGGATCGACGATCTCACGGCTCATCCACGATAACATCGAGCCAGACCGGATGATACTATGGGACACCAAAGAACGCGGGGGTCGACCAGATACAATGCAGCTTCTGAGGGATACCTGGAACAATTTCGGTGCGGAGGTCATCTTCATCACGTCTAACATGAAAGGCAACGACGAGATGATGCAAGGCTGTCGTGAAGGCTCGTACAACTCTATCCTGGATGTGATGATTTTCGCTAATAGGTGGTGTTTCATTTAGAGGGAATGCACGCTTTCGGCACACTCTGGGATTTCTAAGCTTTCGCTTCTTCAACCTCTTGCTCTGCCACCTTAATGCACTTTAGTGCCTCGACACTGACCATATCTTTGATGTCTCATTCTTGTCTGAATAACACATTCTACCATGTTTTCCTTTGTACGGACTCTGATATATGTTGCGAGTTTCTGGCAGGTTTATTTTAGAGTTTGCGACGCGGCGCCCACGCCTTTATGTGATTGATTAGAAAAAAAGATATATAGACATTGGAGTAGATATAGAAAGAATGCTAATCTTACTGGATGTGTTGATATTTCCACTACATAAGGAATCAGGCTTCATAAGTTGTTACGTGACTTGTTGAACGCACGCTCTTGAAATTACGAGTCTCTCTGTTTTTGTACTATATTGCGATGATCTTCAAATATAAAAAATGCCAGATACTTACGAACTATGACCGGTCGTAAAGAGTCACTTTTGATAGATCGCTGAGTCAGTGTCAGATATGATCAAAAAGGGCCCAGGCATTGCTCATATGGTCCCTGGGCCGTTACCCAACATTGCTAGCCCGTCTATGTGTTAGACTGAAATATGTAACAGTGCTTGAGGGAGAAATATACTACCTAAACTATGTAAACTGGTAAGCCGAGGGCAATGAAAAAAAAAAGACTTTATTAAGTTGATAGATCATCACGCGCCTTGCCAGGATTAGGGGGAAAGTCATTGAATGTCTGACCTCCATGAAAGTTAAGGCCAATTGGCTATCGGCAATTCGATGCCCTGGGTTGGGCGGCTGGGTTGAAACACTGTTGGCCTTTATACAGACCTCCAGGTTATTACCCGAACATGTAAACGCCGAGTTTGGCTGTTGGTTTTAAACGATGGTTTGTCCCTTAGGCATACTGGCCCTCTCACGGGTCGTATCAGGGATCTAGATGCTAAAGGATGATGGCGGAACGAACCGAATAGTATGAAGTAGATTGGGCAGTGTTGTCGCTTTTCACAATCACCGAAGTAATAACCAACTGTATTGACTAAGGAAGACAATTCATGCAACAGACAGTGTAGAAAATGACTTGTAATTATCTCGACTACCAGCATAGACGTTCTATAGTCGGTGAATAGGCATTAGACCCTTGAAGGAAGCATCCTCTAGCAGCTCACTCGCAGTTAGTCGATCCTGAGGAAGATACAAAAGCCCTTTGCGTAATACTAATATCACAAACGCTCTCTGCTGCATCAATATCCTCTACTGCGTCATTTCTCTTGCTTCACTCAAAAAACGGTAATTTTAAGGGGTAAAAGGAAACGTATCACCGTCTTTGTTGTGTAGTCTGAGACATCTTACTCTCTCCTGTACAAATACATAGAGATTACGACGGGAAATTTTTGCAGATCTCAAATAATGCACAATGCATTTCAAAAGGTAGTTTGCATTGCAATGGGTATGAGCTTGTTGTAGAATCAACTCTTGTAATTTATCAATCTAAGCTAAGTGGAACCAGATACAAAGAACCCATTCATCATGAACCGCATTCTACTATCAGCAGTACGATACAAGCCTCGTGACTGACATGACAACTTAGTCAGTTAAGTGGAAACAAAGAAAACATAAAACGAGTGACTGAGTTCGAAATAAGTTATAACAGAGCAAAGTGAAGAAGCTGAGTAGGAGCCATAGGCCTGTTCATACAAGCTTACAAGCAAAGGTAATGGGGAGTGAAAAGGGTTCGGGTGAGTTACAGCCTCAACAAACTAATACCCGTAGCCATAGTAATTTCCACGAGAATGGCCCCCATGGGTGTTCATGTCTTCATTTAGCACCTTGATCAAAGTAACAACAAACATGAACAGGATCAAGCACAGTGTCCAGCACAACGCCCTCCAGCAGCGTGCAAGAAATTGCTGCACAGAATAGTAGATACCTAAAGCAGTGTCCACAACCAAGTCCTTCAAGCAAACACAGCAGAACATGATCAGGAAAAAGAGGAGAAGAGTGTTGACAAACTCGGACGCTGCGTGGTCGGCCATGGTGAGTATTGTGTGAGTGGAGGATTGATGTTCAGGGATATTGATTGAATTCCGATTGCGAATTTTGCGACTTACAGATGCTGGATCAGAAGATAGTTCCTTGTTTGGATGGATGATTGAATGCAGAGTGGTGGTTGGCGGCTCTATATACACGCTCGGATTTGCCATTGATGTTCTGTTGAAATGCAAAGGAACATAGCACCATAAGGTCGCTAAGGCAGAACACGACTACCTCTTTTCCTAAATAATAGTTAATCTTGTCATGTCATCTGTTCTGAATCTCTGAGCGATGGACATACCACACTGCCCATGGTGAACAAGATCTTGTTTTTCCTCGCAAGTGTTTCGATTTATGTAATGATAGTATTAACAAGTAAACTAATCGATCAATCGGTCTGTTCTAATCTTTGATGGACTGTTGAAATCTGTGAGCAGACCCCTGTGCAGAAGCCCAGATCCCGACCCATTTTTTACGTCATGATCGTGACATGTCAAGGCTGTAATTCTTCAGCGCTGCTTGGCTGCCGATCATTTCTTTATTTTTGGGCATTAACAGCACTTGCAACTATAAAGCGGATTGAACGTGGCGCATTGGGCATGCCGGTGCTACCGAAACGTAGAAGCTATGGCCTAAATGTAGTTCAGCCAGCCACTTATATGCAGGAAGCCAATAGTTTGGATGTCAGGGTGGCTGCCAAGCACCCTAAAGACACAAGATACCGTTGACATGGATTTGACCTTCCGATTGGCTGGCGCCTCTGCTAAAGGGTCCAAGCACGATAGGATGAGAAGCTAAAGGGCAAGATGGCATTTGTGCCGGTGTAACGGCTCCTGAACAAGTTCAGCTCCAAGTAAGAAATGCCAAAGAACTTTTGATCCTCGTTACTTGTGGCATAACTACTTGGAGATGACTGTGGCCTATAAGGTCAAGTTTCAGGCTGCAAACACATATAATAAATATCATTGGTCTGGGCAAGAGCTGTATGCTGGGATTGTTTCTTTACATTTTTTTCACGGGCCACTTGAAATCTGAGAAAGACCCTTGTCCCATACTTGCATGGTTGAAGTGACCAATAGACTGTGAACAGATGTAATAATCAGATCATAAGAAACTGTACAGCATGGGCCGAAAGTATTTCATTGCACCCATGCAATCCGCTCTAAGAAATGGTGGGCATTTTGTAATGGCCTGAAACCTGTCTGATTCCTACTCTGAAGCTTTCCCGCCTGACTACTCAAAGATCCATGGGACGAATCTTGGAGGCAATGTAGCCAGAACAGCAGAAGGTCACATAAGCGAGGGTTAAAAGAACCTTGATTCTGTGATAGGATGGGAGGGATAGAGCTACTTATGTATATGTAGAGCATTAGATTCTTGCTATATCAATGGTATCATATGTGACCTATCTTTCTCGCGCTATATAATGTCCTCATGACTTTTTTATAACCTGGATTACTTGGTGTGTTTGGTGCGCTAGTCGGTATGTTGTTATTCAGGTGGGATGCAAGAGGGTCGATTGTGTGGGAGGTGCCAACGCTGGGTGGTTTTATTTACTGCGGATTTTCATTTGCTGTTGGCTCTGGGATCTCTATCTGTCTTCTGTTTATTTATTCTCATTATCTCATTACATGGGTAGTCTTTTTTGCCGCCAATGATACCTTAAGAACATTGTGTTAAACCCGAAGTGTATTTTCTAACTTTATAATTGACTTATAAACTTAACTCTACTACTACCTTCTAGTTACTTTAAGCCTTCTTTAAACCTTTCTCTTTAATAATACTAATATATATATTATTATAAAACCTTTTATTAACCTTTTTTTATATATTAGTATTTCTTAATAAATCTAATAGCTATATAC
>JAAOAS010000296.1:0-18770 GCA_013396035.1 Fusarium pseudocircinatum
TTTTGTTTTTTTTTTTTTTTTTTTTTTGTATAATTCTAAAGTTTCTTCAAATGTCTATTTGCTTAGTATCAATGTGATTGCTTGCTAGATCGAAGAATTGAGGAATTGATGATCATGGCTTCAACTACCGGTGTCGGAGACGAAGAAGTGGCGCCTCTACTAGCGACATCACCAACCTCATCAACTGGCGTCATTCATTCGCAGTATCAATCATTAAGCCAAATCAGCAGCAACAATGATAGCGATGCTAGTAACAATAGTAATACGGACCCCGAATGGACGCTCAGCCAGAGCGCGCGAAGGCTCTACATCTCTCATACCCTGTCGACATGGAACTCACGCGTCTTTGAATTCGGCAGCGTCTTATATCTTGCATCGATATTTCCTGGAACCTTGATGCCCCTTGCGATATACTCGATAGTGAGAGGTGCTTCTGCGATTACGTTGTCGTCATGGGTCGGGAGTTATATCGATCGGAAAGACCGCCTTAATACGGTGAGACTGTCAATCGGTAGGTCTCTAGAAGCCTTGATGACCAATGACCCTAACCCGAGTGACTAGTCTCACAGCGACTTGTTGTTGCTGCCTCATGCGTTATATTCTTCATACTTAGTAGACATGAGAGCCCTTCGGATGAGCTGCGGGTCGGTTTGCTTGCAGCCCTGATCTTCATGGCATGCATTGAGAAACTAGCAGCTATCATGAATCTTGTGTCAGTGGAAAGAGATTGGGTTATTGTTGTGGCACGCTCAGATACTACTGCACTTAGAAGTATGTTTTCCCTCAAATGTCTTGTGGATATTGCTAACATAAGTACTTATAGCCATGAACTCGCAGATGAGGCGAATTGACCTTGTTTGTAAGCTACTTGGACCTTTCTTCATAGGCATACTGGATGGTGTTTCCACTGAAACAGCAATTCTTGTCAACTTAGCAATGAACTGTGCTTCAGTTGTTGTTGAGTATTTCACCATTGCTAAAGTAAGTCTTACACAATTCATACAACCTCAACATCTCCTCTAATCTAGACAGGTCTATTATCAAGTACCCGAACTACAGCATCCAAAGACCACGCCCCCTATTGTAACACTAGATGAGGAACAGCAGTCTCGTCAGAATGTCTGGGTGTCATTCAAAAAGGCTATACAGAAGACGTCTAGTGATCTTCGACTCTACTTTACACATCCTGCATTTGCACCCTCATTCTCAATAGCGCTTCTCTACTGCACAGTCCTGTCTTTTGGTGGAGTTATGGTTACATATTTGTTAGCGAGTGGATATACTTCAGCTCAGATTGCTGCAATGAGGACAGTCTCGGTTACTCTTGAGGTTCTCGCTACATGGATTGGACCATGGTTAATGAAGAGAATTGGACCCGTTCGTGCTGGTCTTTGGTTCCTTAGCTGGGAACTGGGGTGTTTAGTAATTGGTGTATCGATCTTTTGGCGATATGCCGACAACGTCTTGGTGTCGACACTGGGACTTGTCTGTGGTTCAATGTTGAGCCGGATCGGACTTTGGGGGGTAGATCTGTCTGCACAGGTCATTATTCAAGAGGTGAGTTCTGTTGTGGTATGAGTTGAGGAACTTTGCTGACCACTGCATGCATTGCAGGAAGTTGAGGCAGAGAAACGAGGAGCCTTTTCTGCTGTGGAAGCCAGTTGGCAAAATGTGTTCGAGATGTGTTCATACACGTCGACCATCATATTCTCGTCCCCCAGTCAGTTCCACAACCCGACAGCACTCAGCATCACAGCAGTATTCTTCGCATGGCTACTGTACAGCTCCTTTGTCAAAAAGCGACGAGGACATCTCGTCCACTGGCCGACTTGCATGTCCCCAGAAAAGCAGCAGGCAACGATCGACGAGCTATTCGAGGCCGGACCGTCGAGGCGAAGAGAGGGGCTCTGAATGTTTGTATGATATGCATATGCAAGAGAGGATCGCACGAGACACGTTGGTGGTCACCTGGATCGGGAAGCGGTGCAACAATGATAGGATAGCACAGGATCTTGTGGGTTGGGAACCCTCCACGTTTATTTCCGTGTCTCGGACGGCAGCGGGTTGTCTTGGACATGCATGCATGGCAAGGCCTCGTGGATCGAGGAGCGACCCTTATAGATGATGCAGGTTTGGTTACATGAGGGAGGGCAGCAGTGATTTTTGGGTAGATGTGTGAGACGTGAGGAGACTCGAGTAGGGGGAACAGTGAGACACGATGTTTGTCCTTTGCTAGCAGTCAATCAGTGCTCCATATATTCGAACTATCTCTTGTATGTCCGAACTATCTATGACTCTGGAGATATATTGTAGGTCATCGTAAGCCCATGTCTCATATAAATACGACCCTCACATACTTACAAGGTCAGGTGTCTTGTGCGATGTGTTGCGTTATATAGAGATCCAGGGCTCATAAGCTTGATATTGACAATCTAGGTGAGCAAAATAGGTACAAAAGTCTCAATCGCCCACCATCTCATCCCCCCGTCTGACTGGTCATCTGTCGTCCCCATCGTCTCCATGTGGCACACCATCTCGACTCGACCACACCCACAACCTCTTTGTCTTTTCGGGCGGTGGCTAAGGTAGTGGGACCAGGTCAGACCTTGAAGGGCACCCGAAGGCACCCTAGGCACCGCGGGAATGACGGCGCTTGCATCGTCTAGCGGCTTTTGAGGGTATGATTTCCCCTGTAACCTTAGAGTCCCGCCTCTGCAGCTGATCCACTCAATCACTGGACTGGACTTTCGAGGCCAGGCCATCATAAATTTTTCCCCAGATTGCATCGCATCGCATCGCATCTCCCTCTCAAGCCTGGGCCTTTCTGTCTGTCATCACATGCCCTCATGAGTTCGCCCTTCTAATCCTACCTTATCCACGCATTCTTTGGTCTTCTTACGTCTCTACTTAATCGCTAACCCCCTCCTTCCTCCCGTCATCTCTGTTTCCCTGTCGTTACCCGCGCTGTTGTCTCAGTCCCGTCACTGTTTGCGATCCCTGTCTGTCTCTGTGACGTTGTCAACTTTCGATCCCCTTTAGCCACGAACCAAACACAGGCTCTTCTTCACCAACATCGTCGTCGCGTTTGCCATCGCAAATCACAGAAAATCAAAACAATCATGAATGGCGCAACTTCTTCAGCCCGGGCTAAAAGAAAGGCCCCGGGCTCGCCAGACGAAGCTCCTCCTTCCAAAAAACCCATCAACGGAAAACATTCCCCAAACGATAACACACCAGACATTGTTGAATTTGACGACCAATCCGATATGACCGACGAACTTCACCCTCACGCTATGTATATTGGAACACCAGGGAGCTTGGGAGAGTGGCAGGATACCATCCAGAAGGTGGTGCGCAACGTTGTCGCCATCAGGTTCTGCCAGACTTGCTCTTTCGATACCGATTCTGCTTTGACCAGTGAAGCCACTGGCTATGTTGTTGATTCCGAGAAAGGGTGTGTAATCTACGTCTGTCATAACTGAGAAGCGTCTCTAATCTGGCTCTGCAGATACATCTTGACCAACCGCCACGTTGTCGGCGCTGGTCCCTTCTGGGGCCACTGTGTCTTTGACAACCACGAAGAAGTCGACTGTTACCCCGTCTACCGCGACCCCGTTCACGATTTTGGTATTCTACGATACGATCCTAAGGCGATCAAGTATATGCACATTGATGGCTTAGAGCTGCGACCCGACCTCGCAAAGGGTAAGGACCCCAAGCACCCCCCGACTCCGATCACGGCCGAGGACCATTACTAATAAGCACAGTTGGAACCGAAATTCGAGTCGTTGGTAACGATGCTGGCGAAAAGCTTAGTATCTTGTCAGGTATCATCAGTCGCCTGGATCGAAATGCCCCGGAATATGGCGAGGGATACAGCGATTTCAACACGTGCTACTACCAGGCCAACGCCGCTGCTAGTGGAGGTAGTTCTGGCAGTCCTGTCGTGAACAAGGACGGTTGCGCTGTCGCACTCCAAGCTGGCGGTCGCTCTGATGGAGCTTCGACAGATTATTTCCTACCATTGGATCGACCGCTCCGTGCTCTGCAATGCATTCAGAACGGCAAGCCTGTTACACGTGGCGACATTCAGTGCCAGTTCCTTCTCAAGCCTTTCGATGAGTGCAGAAGGCTGGGATTGAGCCCTCAATGGGAGGCTGCCATGCGTGAGAAGTTTCCGGAGGAGACCAACATGCTTGTGGCTGAGATTGTCCTCCCCCAGGGCCCTTCAGACAAGAAGATCGAGGAAGGTGACGTTTTGATCAAGATCAACGGCGAGCTTATCACCCAGTTTATTCGATTGGACGACATTATGGATTCGAGCGTCGGCGAAACCATCAAGCTACACCTTCAGCGTGGTGGACAGGACGTGGAAGTCGAGATTGAGGTTGGAGATCTTCACAAGATTACCCCTGACCGATTCGTTTCAGTGGCAGGCGCCAGCTTCCACGACTTATCCTACCAGCAAGCAAGACTCTATGCCGTCGCTGTCCAGGGCGTCTACGTTTGCGAATCAGCTGGTTCATTCCGATTTGATAACACGGATAATGGTTGGATTGTCCAGAGTATTGACCACAAGAAGGTGCCAGACCTTGACACTTTTATCCAAGTAATGAAGGCAATCCCAGATCGCGCACGAGTTGTTGTCACTTACAAACACCTTCGTGACCTTCACACTCTCAACACCACCGTTGCCTACATTGACCGACACTGGGCGGCCAAGATGAAACTTGCTGTTCGAAACGATGAGTCTGGAGTTTGGGACTTCACTGACCTGGGAGACCCATTGCCTCCTGTTCCACCTACTCGACGATCCGCCTCCTTTATTGAACTGGACCACATGCCTCACCAAGGCATTGCCGACCTCATCCGCAGTTTTGTGCACATCAACTGCACTATGCCCTTGAAACTCGATGGTTTTCCTAAGAACCGCCGCTGGGGCATGGGTCTCGTGATTGATGCAGACAAGGGTCTCGTTCTGATCTCCAGGGCGATCGTCCCATATGATCTTTGCGATATCACTGTCACTATTGCCGACTCCATCATCGTCGAAGGCAAAGTTGTCTTCCTACATCCCCTTCAGAACTACGCCATTATTCAGTACGATCCCTCACTCGTCGATGCGCCTGTCATGAGCGCTCGTCTGAGCAACGAGGTTCTCACTCAAGGCGCCAAGACCTATTTCCTCGGCTACAACAGGATTGGGCGCGTTGTTCATGGATCTACAAGTGTCACCGAGATCACTGCGGTGGCCATTCCCGCCAACTCGGGAGCCCCGCGCTATCGTGCCGTGAATGTTGATGCCATCACGATTGACAGCAACCTCGGTTCGACATGCAACAGCGGTGTTCTTGTCGCGCCAGACGGTACTGTGCAGGCTCTGTGGCTGTCGTATCTGGGAGAGCGTTCCCATCATACGTCACGCGATGAAGAGTACTACCTCGGTCTTGGCACCAAGACTCTGCTTCCTGTTGTAGAGTCGGTTCAGAAGGGTATCAACCCCAAGCTGCGTATCTTGTCCGTCGAGTTCAGATCAGTCCAGATGGCTCAGGCATCCGTCATGGGCGTCTCCGATGAGTGGATCAAGAAGGTGACCCAGACCAACCGATCTCATCATCAGCTGTTCATGGTCAGCAAGCGAACCTTTGAGCGCGAGAATCACCCTGTCTCTCTGCTCGAAGGAGATATCATCCTCACGCTGAACGGTAAGATTTGCACTACCATCTCCGACTTTGACTTGATGTATTCACATGAGTTGCTGGACGCGGTTATTGTGCGAGAGTGTGAGGAGATGCACCTACAACTTCCCACAGTAGCAGCAGACGACATGGAAACAAACCATGCTGTTTCTTTTTGTGGTGCCATCCTTCACAGGCCTCACCAGGCTGTTCGACAACAGATCAGCAAGCTGCACAGTGAGGTTTACGTCTCTAGTCGAATTCGTGGATCGCCTGCCTATCAGTACGGTGTTGCACCAACCAACTTCATTACTCATGTAAATGGTACTCCTACACCTGATCTCGACTCCTTCATTACCGCAACCCGGGAAATCCCCGACAATACTTGTGAGTCAACCACTGTTTCTTAAAATTTTGCAATGGGAAAACTAACATGTAATAGACTTCCGACTCAAAGCTGTAACTTTTGACTGTGTACCGTGGGTTATCACAATGAAGAAGAATGACCACTACTTCCCCACGATGGAATGGATCAAGGACGACAAGGAGGCTTGTGGATGGCGAAGAGTCACGTACGAAGGCAACGACGTGTTCAAGGGAGAGGCAACTGATGGTGTAGTACCGGTTGCACAGGATGCCGATATGGAGTAGATGCATCATCTGCTTGTAGAGCTGCAGATCCCTCGCCGATAGAGGGAGTGTACAACCATGACTTCATTTGGGATCACTGGGATTAGGGTATGGCGTTATATGGCGATGAAGGATTCTATTATTTGAGATCATCTGGAGCTATGAGATAGCCTTTTGAACTGGGATGGCTATTGGTACATAGACACGAGCTGTATACCTAAATATTTACGGATGGAAGTATTGGTGTACATTAATTATCACAAGAGCTTGCATTGCAGCAAGAATGCTTCTGCCTATGCTTGAAAATTACTGTTTTCATTCACTGACATAAAATAATTGAGGTTGCCTGAAGTCTTGAGCTTCGGCTTGATCCGGATGTGGATGATGGAGGTGAAGCTATAGTGGGGCTTTAAGGCTTCAAGCAATGAGCTCATAGCGTCTGGGCGTTCGCAAGGCAGGACAAGGACAGGCTGCCTTAGACTACAGCGCAGTTACTGAATGTGCCCAACTTAAACCCCTCCACATTCTTTGTATCTCAATCTCACCTTTATACCGCCGCTCGCTCTCTCTCAGGGCCTCTTGCTCTCTCGTCCTCTCTATACTAACCTTTGCTATATCACTCCCCGAGAGCTCATCATGGCGCCAGGTGCTAGTCTTATAGTCCGTTGCCCCCCGCTTCCCCGCTATCGCATCCAATGCCATGATGCGCCAGTCGAAGTATCAACTAATATTTTGCTTCCAATCCATAGACAAAGCTCAAAGTTCAGCTAAAGCTCACCATCGCGCGGTTGCGCATGGTCCAGCAGCGCGATGAACAGCTTGGAAAGACCGCGCGACGAGCCATGGCTCAGCTCCTCGAGGCCGGAAAGGAAGACTCAGCCCGCATTCGCGTCGAGAACATCATTCGATCCGACATCACTTCCGAGCTTCACGAGATGCTCGAACTTTACTGCGAATTGCTACTTGCTCGTGCTGGGCTGATGGAGGGCCATACTGTTGACCCCGGTTTGGAGGAGGCTATTCAGAGTTTGATATATGCGGCGCCCAAGACGGAGATCAAAGAGTTGGCTACGGTGAGGACGTTATTTGCGGAGAAGTATGGAAAGGACTATGTCCTTGCGGCGACGGAGAACACAGATGGAAAAGTCAACGAGAAGGTCGTCAAGAAACTCAGCGTCGTCCCCCCGCGCGAAGAGCTTGTGGTGGGATACCTGGAAGAGATCGCCAGAGCATATGGAGTAGACTGGCCCAAGCGGGAAGCAGTCTCACCACCCCCCGAACTCCTCGACGACGATGATGATGACGACGACCAAGGCGGCCAGAAGCAAAAGGTTCTCGAAACACCTCTCGCCGCAGATTCCAAAGATCCAGTGTTAAACACACCGGTTAAGAAACTAGCTGGTGGCGGTCCCACGAGTCCTTTGACAGTGACACCGCCGCGGATGACGACCGACAACATACATCCCAAGGTGACGCTCGGTTCAGTAGAGCTGAAGCCGAGTAAGAAAGCGGAACCAGCAGCGAGAAAGGGCGAGCCTGATGGATCGATTCCGGATCTTGGGGACTTGGAGAGAAGGTTTGCGGCGCTGAAGAAGCGATAGGTGCTATGGATGGAGTGTTGATATTGCGCAATGTGGAGTTTTTAGGGTTTATTTTGTTGATGAACAAGTGTTGTGAGCCTGTGGATTGTGTTTAATATGATGATAGTGAGTAGATGAATGGTCTCTTCAGTGAGGGGTGCGCTTCAACTTCGTCAGTGAATCATGTCGCTGTGTGTGTTTTGTGATCAGGGGGGATTGATACTGAGTGGTGGACAGTGGACTTTGTGTCACACTATTCACTGCGATTTAACTATAGAACAAAAGCGTGATGTTACCTACATACAAAGGCCTTTACTGATCCGGTACCCTACAACGAGATGCAAGATAGATGTGTATGATTGTCAGTGATGGCCAGTCAGGATCGCTTGCTCTCACTGCGAGCTAGAGTGGTTTGTTTTACGGCCGAGTCTGACAAAGGTTTATCGGGCTTGATACAGTTGATGGTTAGGTACGCATCAGCAGACTTTGAAGACGAACTCAATCACTCATGAGCTGCGACTACCTTATGCTTTTCAACCTTGCCTGGAGTATTTACTTTCAGACTCCCCGCGTTTCTTCTGTTTCTACTTTCTTCCTTTCAATCAAGTTCCGAAAAGTGTTTATTTGTTCGACTTTCTATCAATCTATACAAGTGTAGGAATACCTATCTGTATTCACCAATCACTCAGTCTTTTCAGGTACAATTTTCTCTTCAGTGAGCTTCACGGTATACGAAGACAATGGCATCAAGAAAAAACCTTCGTCACACTCTCCGCTGGACCCTCGGTCTTCGTGACCTGCAAGATGTATCACAACTGGCTCAAGTCTCCCAGGACCTGCTCGAACAAAGGTTTGACGCGACACGTCACAGCTTCGCAGTTAAGAGCATGGGGAGAATTTACATGAGATGGCTTCTTCACCAAGATTTTACGATAGAAGAGCGTCTCCAAAGCCAAGTCGTCGAGCAATGGGTTTCTTTTGTGGACTCTTGGGGGTTATCGCTTGAATTCGCGATCACCTTGTGGGCTAAAAGCAACAGCGAGGATACTGAGCTGGACGAGGGGAAAAAACAGCGGAGGGAGAAGAGAAATTCTTTACGTCATGAAATAGAGCATCAGTTCCTTAAACTCAAGTATGATGCTCAGCTGGCATGGGTGTGGATATCGTGCTAACAGGCATAGGAAACCAGAGCCCATATCAGGCTCTCGCTCGATTGGAGCCGTGCCTCTACAGCGCGATCACAATGTAAGTGGATAAGCTGATTGGGGGGTTCCTCTGCTGAGAATTGAAGATCAAGACTCGCGGTCAAATTAAAAAGCTTGATGAGTACAATAATGCAAAAACCAAATCTGCCCTAGAGAACTGGCCGACGAAAGATATCCCATTCCCGAGCATAGAGACTGCTGCAAATACAGATACAGAAGCCCAAGAGGCTAGGTCGTCGGACATAGAGGAAGAACATGAGGATGCACCAGCGAAGAAAAAAGCGAGGCGCGACGCTGCTGGTGGTAATAGCCCCAGGTTGGTTTTGAAAGGATCCGGCACGATCTCGTTCCCCATCGACATGACGATATGAGCCGAACAAGGGTCGTTTGTATATCCAAGTCAATCCTCTTCTAGCGGGAGTTTGGGATAAAAAGGACAAAGCAGCGATAATGGTATATTCTCGATATTGTGGATGCCTCCACGAAACGCCTCAACTCCTGCCTGCCCGTATGATATGCAAATGACGATTTCGGCCATATGAAGCAGTATTTCAAAATATCCCACCTATTCCCACAGCCTTTCAGACCTCGACCAAGCGCCGGCCTTATTCTAACTTGTCGAGATGCTCCAACCGTGTAAGCACAACCTGTTTACTCGTCTCCTCAATCTCGCCCGCCAAAAACACCTCATCGAGAATCGCATAGACCTTGTAGAAGTTGAAAACAAGATCAAGTTCGCAGACATTTCCAAAAAAGGCGTCGAGAACCTCGACGAAGAAGTGAATAGCCTCTAGGTAGGCGAGCTCGTTATCATTTGTGTCGACGCAGGCGCAGAAGAAAAGACCGGCGTAGCGGCGGTAGACAATCTTGTTGTTGCGGAACTCGACAAAGTTGGATTGGTATTTTTGATCGCGGGGTGCGACGAGGCGATGGACTTCGCCTTTGAGCTTGATCTTTTGCTCGTCGCTAAAAGGGGCGTACCATTTCGCGAGACGAGTCTTGCCCCTGAGAAGCAGTCAGTACCGAGAGATTGCGCGGATTGGGGAGAACGTACTGTCGGTTCTGGATGAGGATAAAGGAAAGCATCTTGAATTTGGGCAAGGCTGAAGCTCAAGACGAGAGGGAGGCGGTTGAGAGAGGAGAGCTGGGTTAGAGGTCGATGGTGGCATGGATAAGCCGACGTTGTTAGGAGGCTGTCACGGAACACAGGGGCTTATGCTGATTGGTTGGACCTGGTAGGGATGAAGCCACTGAAGAGCTGCAAGGCTGCCACTAAGAGACCCTGGCCTCAAGGGGCAAGAAAACATCGAACCTTGATAAAGGGTGTCAAAATAAACTTAGCAAAGAGCACCCTAAGCTTAAGCTAAATTTACCTAATATTTTCATCGCTTAGGGTCAAGGACCTGAGTTTTCTTTCCTCCCCTAGCCTGGGGATGCCCCAGTCTCTAACTTAGCACCCGACACGTTTACCCCCTGTTTGCGTTGTGCAACCAGAATTGGCTTGGCTGAGGTGCAGATGGGCCGTTTACTCCCCCGCAAAAACGTTGATATAACTTCAAATTGGTTATGATCTCGTTCGCAGATATGATTTTACAGGGTGGCTCTGAATTACAACAGTACCTTTCTTATAGAGACCAATTGTAATGGACACAGTGCCATTGGCCCTAAAAGATGGACGTCGAGGTCTCGGCACATCGCGTGGGCAACCTGCCTTAGCGTCGTGTGCCGATGTTCCATCTCCGGCACTTTCCAAGTTTTCGTCAATCGTCGTTTTGTTTCACTGTGTTTCCATGACTTTGCATCAATCAATTGCTTATTCCCATGACTCATGATTATACGATTGCTCCCTCTCTCTCTCGTCTTGGAAAACTCTTCTTATCTTAATATAATACACTTATAAAAGCAATGACTTAGTTCCCCCCTGCAGACACGAATCATTCATGACCCACGAGTAGCCAAGCCTTGGAGCCCAAGACGCGATACGATATTAAGGAATCCGAACCCCTACTGCTGGGCATGAATTTCATGATTAGACATCATCGAGCATTGACGATTTGAACTTCTTTATCATCTTCACCTTCTGCATGGCTGGCCGTGCTCGACTGTTTCTTCTCGTATCTGGCGCTCACGCGAATCTTGAAGCGTCCATCCGCAAGACGAGAGGATGACTGACGATTCTCATCAAGCTCCAACAAACTCACCAAAGTATCAGCTTATATATTTACCGCAGTCATGGCTAAATCACCCATCATGAAGACTTTAACGAAACGCCTTCGGGAGCTGGCCATAGTCCTCTGGGTTGACACCGAGACCAACGATCTATGGAAACAGATTATCAAGTGCTCCATCGCTAGTATCGGCTCGGTCGTCGCCGTTATGAGTCCTCAAGTCGCGGCAGTCCTGGGCCCTTCGACCTTTCTTGCACCAATGGCTACTGTCTTTGCTCATCCGGGTCAAAGGTTAGGCCCCATGATCGAAACCCTTCTCATGATGCTGGTGGGCACCTTATTCGGACTTGCGTGGTCTATACTTGCACTCAAGCTGGCTACTATGGCTTCTATTCGAGCAACAAACGAAACACCCCATAATGCTATCTGCGCAGTATTCTTCACTATAGCTGCTTTCTTTCATGGCTACGTAAGATCGGCTATCCCCCGCATGTTCTTATTTGTCACCTTTTTTCTGATTGCCAATATCATTACTCTGCTCAGTGGCTACACCTCGGTGTCCTCAGAGGTTATTACACACACCTACTACCCTATGATGGTCGGCGGTGGTATCTCAATCGTGGTCAATCTATCAATCTTTCCCGAGCTGTCGAGCAGTTACCTCGGTGTATCTACCATTGATGCTCTTATCGAAACGATGGATACTATGACACGGGCTACGCATTGGTTCATCACACCCGGTGCTGATTCCGAAGAAGATTCCACTGTCACTGCTCTTACAATGACAAACACTGTAAAGAGTGTCCCCGAGCCAAAGCGCAAGAAAGGTCGTTTCCGCAAGTGGTTGAGTCAATTTCCGAATCCCTTCAAACAGTCTCAGCATCGATATCATATGTCCACCACTCCAGTTGGCCTTACGACGATCAATAGTCTGATAGGCAACAAGGGGAGTCTTCGTGCACGTCACACTCACTGCCAAGCTGCTCAGAGGGAAGTTAACTACGAAATCTCTGTGTCTGCTCTTCCTCTAAGCAGTATGAAGCCTCTGACTACCTCCCATATGAGCAGTCTCGTCCAAAATACAGTCAACATCATCGCTGCATGTGAGAACAAATTCATAGTATTGCAGAATAATGAACTCACCGATGACGAAAGCGACAGCGATATGTCTGGCCCCAGTGGAATCAAACGCCTGAGCACCTTTGATGACTACCTTCAAAGGGTTGAAGAAAGCAAACCTTTGAGGGAGATCGAAGCTAGTAGCGCAAATCTTCTAGAGTCCATCATTGAGCGTATCCGAGAGCCTGTTCAGGTGTTTGAGGGTTCGCTGAAGGAGGCTGTACGCCTGGTCATCATATGCGTTGCTTATTGCTATGATGTGCGAAGACTGCCTTCAGGAGCACCGACCCCAAGAGGAATCCATCTCCAAGAATTGGACCTTAGAATCGACCTCTTCGCGGAAGCAATCGCTAATTTCGATGCCAGCTGCTCTATGGAGCTCCGTCGTTCAGGGATGGATAAGAGTGGCTATAGCACGGATTTTATGCCCCGAATGGAATCGTTCTTGATCTCTTCGTTCGTACTTAGTTTGCGCCAGGCGGCTAAGTACGTTTTGGAGATGCTTCACCATGTTCGAAAGACTGTCGAACAGAGGCAAGCTCGAAACGACAGAGCCACAATCTGGTTCCCCAAGCATGTCGACATTAGGCAGTGGTTGATTACTGGAGGTGAGAATGATGGCTTTGTTCTGCCAGCAGCAGGTCGCAAAGAAGCTCGTCGGGGAAAGAGTAAAACGGGACACAAGTCGAAAAATAAAACACACCAAAGCAATAAGGATACGAAAACAAAGCCCCCAAAGGGAAAAGATGAAGAAAAAGGCATTCGCTTTGCAGAACCGGTTCTTCAAACGACAGAGGACCGGAACGCTGAACAGCCACAAGATAAAGAGCAATCTCAGCCTCAGAAAGGCAGTAAGATCCTCAAGATTAGAGGGATGGCAGCCGATGCCTTGGAATGGATCCAGGACTCGGAACACGTTAGATATGCGTTCAAGCTCACAATCGCCATCCTCTTACTTAGCTGGCCAGCTTTTGTGGAGTCTCAGGTCGGATGGTACTCAGACTATCGTGGCATATGGGCACCGATGCAGCTGTTTCTCGTCTTTGAAGTGGCCATAGGAACGTCATTCCACGTCTTTTTCATTCGTCTTTGCGGTGTCGTAGCTGGTAGCGCTTTTGGCTTTGCGTGTGCCCTGGTTGGGGAAAAAAGTCTGATTGCCATGGCTTTCTTTCTCATCATTGGTATCATGCCGTCGTTCTATGTCCAGCTTGGCACTAGATATGTCAAGGCTGGCATGATCTCGACAGTCACAATGGTCGTGGTCGCGCTCTGTAAGTTGCTACCCTTTCAGGTATTCTTAGTATACTAACAGTGCTAGCTGCTGTTAACGGCGCCGAGCCCGCTTATCACTATTTCTATAAGCGCTTGTGTGCCTTTCTCATTGGGGGGACAACTGCGCTGCTGATTGAACTTATTTTGTTCCCAGTTAGAGCTAGGGATCGACTGGTTGAGTCGCTCGCAGCGTCGGTCAAACAGGTTCAGAATATGCAAGCCGCAATGGCTGTTGGCCTGGACGAGCCCATCAAGCCAAACTTCCGGAATCCCGACCTCAACAAGCGCTTCCGTCGTGCCACAAACAAAGCACGAGGAGCTCTGGCTGCGGCCGAGACGTTTCTCCCATTCTCCGTTACTGAGCCGCGACTAAAAGGTGATTTCAAACCGCTCGTGCCTGTCTATAGAGAGATCTTCTACGTGTTGCATCAAATCATCGATAGGATGGAAAACGTCGTGATGCTGCGGAGAGAGTATGGCTCGTCTATTTTGGAAGACTTGAATCCTCAAGTCCACGCCTATCGACGGAATGTGGCTGCCAGTATTATGCTGACACTTTTCACGGTATACGAGGCGTTCCTTACGTGGACACCTCTGCCACAGTTTATCCCGTCAAGTCGTCTGGCGCAACTGCGCCTGGTCAACCATGTGCGCGAGATTCTTGCGTCCAGGAGCGGCACTCAGACGCCGGCTGGGGAGTCACCAAGTGTCTTTGACGAGAACGGGGAGCTTGCTGCGCAGGTCGCATACCTCATCACCCAGAAACGGTTCCTCTCTTGGAACGCGAGCACTTCTGGACAGATGGAGATCATCGAATATCTCGAAGAGCTTGTACAACTTGTTAAAATTCTTGTTGGAGTTAATGATTTCCGCAGCGGTCTACTAAAGACTCCTACTTTCAGTAACTATCGGGAGCGTAAGCACTTGACGCGGATGCCTCTGTCTCGCGTGCCGACTGCTGATAGCCGCACGACTGGTGTCCCAGCAGAGGAGGTACCGACAGTGGAGAGTAGAGCGAGTGGACTACAGCGAACGCAAACAATGCGTGCAGGCCATGCGAGAAGACGAAATCAAAGGAGAGAGGATAATGAGAAGGATGGCGATAGTGACGGTAAGGAGGAATTACCCGTGAGTTTAGTAAGAGTTGGCTCGCGACTCTGTGAGGATGCTGCAGCTGCTCGACGACGCAAGATGTCTGTGACTCGAGCATAGGGTTGGGAGATGCAGCATGGAAGTCGCAAAAAGCAGGTAGAAATAGCCGACGAGCTGTTGGCACCAATCTATCAATTAATACCCTAATAAACATCCAAACACCCTTTCTATACGCCTTTCCCACTAAACAACCCTAACATCGGTGATGTTCCTGATCCAACGCCTTGCCGTACAATAAAGTCGTGAATGTTGCACATATCTATCACTAGAAGATGTTGAGCGGTGTGTGTTGTGCAATTCTGGTGCCGTTGAGCATGGCTCTCGACTTCTTCGGCCTCTGCTGCAATCTTCGTGATCCTTCTTGAACATGGCGAGGCTCGATTGGCGTCTTTCCCTCACTAGGAAAATCGAACAACGCGCCCTCGTGCTTCCGCTTCTTTGCATTTCCAACATTATCACCTCCGTTCTGGGCACGCACTAGATCTTCCTGCTCCTTGACCTTGAGCGCCATCTCGGTGAGGGTCTGCACCATTTCAAATGTGAGAAAGCCGAGGATATCGACAATGTCGTCGGAGGGTTTGCTGTCTGTGACGATGCCGAAGCCTGCCCACTCGCGGAATCGCTTGCCTTTGCGGTAGGTGAATGATGCTTGACGGTATTCGGACCATGTAACGTACTCTTCCTTCGTCATGGCCTTGGTGCGTTCATCTGCTTTGCGCAGACGCTGTAGTGTGATGTAGTTCATCTCCTCCTCCTCTTCATCCTCTTCCTCCTCACGCTCAGGTACTTCAACATTGTAGTACGACGAAGGCTCCCAAGGCAACCCAACTTTGGCCTTTTTGTTCTTCTTGGCTGCTTCATCCGTTGTGTTATCACCCGCAGCCACGGGATCGTCACCAGCAGCGATATCGGCATCAGCGCCCTTGTCATCAGAGTCTTTTACGTTCTTTCGCACGTCTTTCCACGAGAGGAACGTGCGCAGACGAGAGACTTTTGCTTGGTCATGGCGGATCTGGAAGATGAGGTCGTTGATGCTGATGGATTTTGAACCGCGACGCGAAGCGAGTTCAGTGCAGTTCCGGAGCTGAGAGGGTTTAGTATGAAAGGGTGAAGGCGAAGGGGGAAGAGAGAGACGCACGAGTTCTATGACTTGTTGGCGGACAATGTCTTCGATGATACTTGTTGTTTCGACGGGTGGTTCTGCGGTTTCGCCGGAGACGTACATCATTTGACTGATCTCCTGGCGATATTTGTACGACTTGCTATCTCTTGAGTCGGCCATCTTGTCGCGTTGTGAGATGAGACGACAGGGGTTGTTGTTGTGCGCCTGAGAGGACTTGAAGAGTCTATTTATCCAATATGGATGGTTTTATCTGTATATTTGAGTTAGTTCAGTGAAGAGATGAAGGCTTAAAGCGTAGAGTAGTAGTGAGATGGTGTTTGAAGGGTGAGAGGCGCAATACCTTGATGCTCTGAGAAGAACCGTCAGTTATCCGTGAAGCTGATCCTGCTAGTAGCGATGTTTTATGCGACTGTTAAAATGATATGAGAGTTTATTTACGAGTGGCTGAATAAGTTTGTATACAAATGTGTATTCTCAAATGACGATTTAAAGGTCAATGTTGGTTCGTTTGAGGATGGAAAGTGACTTGTCGGGATGAAGGTCAGTAGAAATGGGGCTAAACTCAAATAGGAAATATGTTGTTCCCGCGCCCTAGACAAGTCATGATAGTCAGCCACAGCCCGATCTTGATATAGACAAAACACATTTATTAAGACATGAGTCGCTTCAACTCTTACTTTAGTGATTGTTAAACAAGATTGACAAGTTCTCGGCTGTGCTTGTGTAATCTGGCATGATCACGAACCATTTGATACCAATTATTCACGATCATGAGCCAACTTGCAAGTATTCATTGACATCGTCCATCTATATCATCAAGTACATCTTCATACACTGTCCCAACTTTCAAACCCCTCCCCCTTCGAAGCCCAAACAACGATATAATGCGCCGCCAACAACTTCCACTCCTCAACCTCATCCAACCCCTCCAGCGAATCCACACGCCGCTTTTCATCCGCCGACACCCAATTCTGCCAGATATCCTCAATCGTCATATGATACACCTTTTCAAACCCAGCTTTACTCATTCTCGCCCGTTGGTCTTCCGGTGTCTGGTACATCTGAAGAGTGGGCATTTGGATGCGACGCGCTGCTAGGTTCGACACCATCATCTTGCCAAAGGCGTCATCTGGGCGGATTGGTTCGTAAATGATTGTGCCGAGGTTGGGTATCCGTGAGTTGAAGAAGTTGAGTACATCTGAGGCTTCGGTGGCGGTGAGATAGCAGAGACAGCACTCTGAGAGAAGTAGTGTAGGGATATCGGTCCGTAGACCAGGGAGAGAGATTTCGTTCGTCGTTGTTTCTGTCTCATCTTCCTCTTTTGGTGGTTTTGATTGAGAGAAACCTCTCAGGTCTTGACCATGGCAGTAGTATTCGCATCCAGTGGGTTTAGCTGACCACGAGTGTCCAGTCAACTGAGTAGCATCTTTCAAGATATTTCTGAGTTTGGGTGTCGCTTGTACAGTCCGTAATTTCTTTGAGGTGACAACTTCAAAATCAAGCTCATGATAGACCAGTCCAGCGCGTGATTCTGAAGAGAACAGTCGAAAAGGCCTTGTATCAGTACCAGCCCCCAGAGACACAATCTGTTTCGGCCCTGCGCCTTGTTCACTGTCTTTATCGCCGTCCAGAAACGACTCGATAAGAGTGTCCAGAGAGATAGTGCGGGTATATGTTCCTATAAACGGTGTGAGTATACATACATTGGGGGTCATGGCGATATTTTCTAGCACACCTCGATTGATTATAGGAAGTCGTCTTGCCACAGGTCCATCGCCACTCTGCACGAAGTACTGAGCATACGGATCATAAAGATACCCCAAATCAACAGCGCTCAGCCTCGACACTGAAGCATCAGTATCTGTGCCTTGGATGGTAGCATCGTGAGTAACAGCTGATGAGGCGTGACCTCCTCGTCCTCTACCACGACCACGGCCCCCTCGAGCGCTGCGGAGAGAATTTAAAAGGTTTGGTATCTCGGGGGCGGGCATTCTCTAGTCTGAGGGTATTCAGAGTGAGGTTATGGCGGCTTTAGTTGTTCCGGCTGATGGAGCTAGAGCTTGATGAGGTTGAATGGAGAATAAGTTAGAGGGGCTTTTAGTGACTGTGGCCAGTGACGTCGGACAGCCCCTGTAAGCAATGGGAGAGGTCATGATTGCGGGGCATGCACCTCATTTAACTCACATATAATGAAACTGAACTCAATAGACAGTGACAAACAGATACTCAAGAGTAAATAAATGCGGCATAAAATGAATACATATATCAAGCCGACATAGCCGGGTCAATGGCACAGCATAGCATGCGCCAACATAAGCAGTTTCAGGTAAACTCAAGCATCAACCTACAGTATCATCACAGCGCCATCGCCAAGGTATGAAAGGCCGTTGAAATATGCCTTGTAAGTGCCATTGTAAACATCGGAACTTTCGGGTGTGAATAGAAATGCAAATTCACAAAATAACATAAAAGTGCATTTGTGAAGAGTGAAGAATGCAAGAAAGCGCCAATCAAAAGCTTACGTTTGGCATGAGTTTGAGGCTGATTACGTGTATACGAACGAACGAACTGTATCAAAGTCCTAGACTGACTACACACCTCATGTCAGTTTGATCCTTCAATCCGAATACGGTAATCCCCGACTTCACGGTGAGAACGAGCCAAATCATACCAAATAAACAATTGTATCATTATTAAAGATTTTATAGAGATTAATGGATTCAAGTCTCAAAATATCACTGAATGTCTCTATCCTTTCATCATTAGTTGCTTGTACAGAAATACGTAGATCAATCAATTCGCCTTGAGGCTGTGCATCTCGCCCCCCCCCCCCCCGTTGACCC